>JAUTXW010002433.1:0-45531 GCA_030620095.1 Kuschelorhynchus macadamiae | reverse complement strand
TTTTATGTTTATGTTTCACTTTTTTTGACGAGTACGTATTGCTCACCGCCCTAAAAAAACACGAAAATGAGACAAATCATACTTTCGATTTCAATAATAGCCAAATTTTAAAAACAGAACAGCACAATAAGAAACGTCTGAATTTTTGAGATAATTTACATAAAGAAAACTCCAAACGCCATAAATAATAAATTCGAAATAGCTCATTTAAATAAAATATATCACAATATTCTAATGTAACATATATAGTCAAATTGTGCCTAGCAGTAAATGACCAACCCAAAAAAAACAAATTCTTAAGATAAATATTTGCCCTGGACAGAAGGAACAACTTTTAATTCGTTTCAGTACTTTTTATCACCCGTACACGCATACGTTTACTGTTTTGTATATGTAAATTAGTTTGTTTAACCTGTACATGTTCAAATGTAGTGACGATCTTGTCTATTTTTTTTCTATGTTATGTGTCATTTTGTAATGTTTGACTATTTGTCTATGGTAAGTTATGACTCTTTGTTTCTAGTTTTTTTTTATATTGGCTTGTATGTAATTTTAGCTTACCGCAGTTGAAAAAGGCCGTACCCACGACCGAAACGTCCTAGACAATATAAAGTCCTTGTAATAAACTCGTAATTGTCTATCTGAACCATATTCCCAAGAAAATAACCCTACAATATACAACACACTGGTTCAAGAATTCTGTGATTTTGGTAACTATATATATATATATATATATATATATATATATATATATATATATATATATATATATATATGATTACTTTTTATTTTCTTGGGTTAGGGTCCTCGTGAATTAAATTAACACATTTCGTTTGACAGAACTCATGTTACAAAGTTTTGACGTTTCGATCAACTTGATGATCTTCATCAGAATATAATTTTTGGTCTATAAAGAAATTTATAAAAATCAGGAGATAGACTAGAAAAACAATTCGATGTCTTACCTCATTAAAACCAAAATCCGAAGATTATGTCAATATAAGACAATACAACATTTTTAAAAATTCTACACTAAGTTTGTACATATATAAACTAACAAACACGAAAACAACGAAAACGACTACTGACTTATTTTACCATGTTCTGAAAGAGAGAAATTTATATCTATTAAGGGGTTCAACTCAGTTTCTTAATTTATGATTTTAATTTATGTATTACTTAATAAGATTATGATATATTTTACTGAGTTGTTTTGTATCGGTTTTTGCATTTATAGAATGTTTATTTTTTTGTATCTCCATCATTTCGTGGAATTCTCTTCTTTTTTGATGGTGCTCAGATTTTAAAATTTTAACATTATCAAAATCGAAAGAATGTTTGCTTTCACTAGTATGTCTTGTTAATGCCGTCGTGTTCTTTTTGTCATATTTGTGTCCTTGTATTCTATTTTTTAAGTACTGACTGGTCTGTCCAATGTATACACCATTGCAATCCTTACAAGGGATCTCATATATTATATGTGTTCTTTTTTCTTTTGCAGTTTTTGATTTTAGTTTACTGAAATTGTTCTTTAGGAGGTTATGACCCTTATTGCTGACTGCAATGTCGTGTTTTTTAAATACATGTTGTAAACTTTCCGATATTTTTGGTATATTTGGTAACGATATGTAGTTGGTGTTATTTTTATTAGGCCCCCCCTTTTTGGTTAGAGGGGTGGTTATTGTTGTAAAATTTATGAATCCTTTTTTTAAAAATGCTGTTAATAATTTTTTGAGGATAGTTGTTTATCTCTAAGGCTTGTTTTGCTTTTTTAATGGATTTTTCCCTGTATTCAGGATCCGATAGTTTTATAGCTCTGTCTGCAAGATCTATGACGACTGATTTTTTTTGGCACAGAGGGTGCTGGGAGTCAAAATGTAAAAGGACCAAGTGTCTTTAGTGTACCATTCGGTTTTAATGGTGTTTTCTATGTGGTGTAATGTGAGGTCTAAGAAATTAATTTTGTGATCTATTTCTTCTTCTATGGTAAATTGTAGTTTGGGGTGATAACTATTAAAGCTTTTTAAAATATCTTGACATTTATTTTTAGCGACTGCAGCTAAGCAATCATCAACGTATCTATAGAAAAAATGAACGTCAGAATCAGATTTTTTTATTGTTGTTTCTTCCAAGTCCTCCATTACTAATTGGGCAATCACACTGGAAATAGATGCCCCCATAGCACAACCATCAACCTGTTTGTAGAATCTGTCATTATACACGAAATATGTAGAGTTGAGTGTGAGCTCAACAGCATTTAGAAATTCATCAAGTGGAATATCTGTGTATTGTTTTATCAGATTCCATTTTTTAGTTATAATTTATTTTGCTAAGTTAGTAGGGATATTGGTATATAACGATATAACATCCAAGGATATTAATATATGGTTGTCAAGTATTCGTATATCCTTAATTTTATTTTTTAGATCTACCGAGTCTTTTATGTAATATTTATTTTTGTTAATGATGTTGATCGAAACGTCAAAACTTTGTAACATGAGTTCTGTCAAACGAAATGTGTTAATTTAATTCACGAGGACCCTAACCCAAGAAAATAAAAAGTAATCATATATAAAGGAAGGTCCAAGAAAAACAAGTTATTCCTATATATATATATATATATATATATATATATATATATATATATATATATATATATATTATATATATATATATATATATATATATATATATATATATATATATATATATATATATACCCTACAAATATATCTTTATCCTGCACCGTTGAAACGATAGTTTATAATTATAGTTTTAGCGCCAAAGGTGAAAACATGAAAAATGTCCGATGTTTGCGGTTCAGGCAGTGTGAACGCGCTTCAAACATATGAAGGGGTAGCATTAAATTTATTAATACAGACAGAGTACACTAGCACACGTAGCGTGGGTTTTAAATGATAAATAGAGGTCGGCCAAATGAAAACGAAATAGAGACGTTTTCGAAAACACTGTAATTTTTTTTTAAATACTACGACCCATCAATTTTAGGGGAAAGCTTTATGAAAGTGTTCAACCTCTTACCTGCAAGAACCTAACGTGAGTGAGGTTAACACTCGGCGTCTTAAATGGAAAGGGGGTTGGAGTAGTACTTTTTTGAAAGGTATTTCAATTCTCTTTACAACAATAACCTGCATTTTAAATTAAACCCAATAATTATCTAGAACATTTTAAAAGTCAAATCGTTACTTAAGCACTTTCATTATTGGTTAATCAAAATGAAGACAGCAACTTTGCGTCTCCCTAAATAATAGTTATTGTAGCAGTACACAGTGACTTCTCTTATTCCTATTGAAAATTATTTAAAACTCACAGAACAGTATTTACGTTTCCGGTTTTTCGTACGCATTAACAATGATAAAAATAATATTTTATCGTTATTTTATCTAAAAATCTTTAGCTATAAATTATAACAACTACCTACACACGAATATCACTATAGCACAAATCTCAGCCCTGAATAAGAAGCTAGTACAAAAAAATAGTTTTTTTTTGCTTAACCACGTAATGTTTTTGTCCGTTGACAGTAACAACAATTTGTGCGCCAAGTAAGATTTATTCCGTGTTGCCGGATTCTACGATTTGAAGTAAGGATCATTGAATTGGTAAATATATTTTTTTTTTTAAATTTAAACAAGAACTTTAATTATTAAATAATAATGATCTAATTAATGGTTTTGGATATTAAAGAGAATTAAATAATTAGTACTATATTTCAGAGGGCTATTTAATCCACCTAAGGCCGCCCTAAATGTGTTGGCCAGAAACCCTTAAGATGTTCATTGTGGGTTTATATCTGGAAATAGTGAGAAAAAAAATGACTGGCAAATTGGCTATTTCTTCGTATTTTTCTGAGAGTTATACATATATATATATATATATATATATATATATATATATATATATATATATATATATATATATATATATATATATATATATATATATATATATATATATATATATATATATATATATATAAATATATATATATATATATATATATATATATATATATATATATATATATATATATATATATATATATATATTCTTCTAAGAAAGTATATAATTCATGAAAGTAATTCAACTGTGTTTAAGACATACTAGCATTAGGCGAGATATAAAGAGATATCCGGTCCCAGTTCCTGATCTTCAGTAATTTTAAAATTTCGCTTATTTTAACAACCTCCACACTTA
Organism: Kuschelorhynchus macadamiae; assembly: GCA_030620095.1. Classification (NCBI taxonomy): domain Eukaryota; kingdom Metazoa; phylum Arthropoda; class Insecta; order Coleoptera; family Curculionidae; genus Kuschelorhynchus; species Kuschelorhynchus macadamiae. The sequence goes on along the minus strand of JAUTXW010002433.1, from coordinate 41,313 downwards.
AAAAACAACTTATAAACACCATGTATTAAATTCTATTATATAGTGCGAATTTTTGAAAAGTTTTCACTCTATAAGACCCAACCTATCCCTGTTTTAATAAATAAAAGACCCTTGAATCTTTCGAATATAACAAAAGGTACATGGAAAAGTACTTTGTTCTGACACAAGATCTATAAGAAATAATATTTACGAAAATAAACTATCGTTTCAACGATGCAGGATAAAGATATATTTGTAGAGAATACAAAAAATGTAACTTTACATATACATATATATATATATATATATATATATATATATATATATATATATATATATATATATATATATATATATATATATATATTATATATACACAATATTATTTGAAAAAAAATCATTTTTATGTTAATGAAATTCTATTCCTAAAAAACAAACATTCTCTTGTACAAATATCTGGTATATTACTGTATGTAATTTCAAAACAATATTTTTCAGAAGTTATTCAGAAAATATTTACAAGCAATTCTGACTTATCTTGTTTACATTCTCTGCACAATGTCCAAGTACTTATTATGGAATATTTTGTGTATTTGTATTTCTAAACAGTTGTCAACTTTTTTCTAATTCTAATTTAATCAATTACAACAAAAATCTGGTTAAAATCGAGCATTTAAATAATCATTTTCGCATTATTTGATAAAATGCATTTTTTTGTTTAATGTTATTGTGAATGTAAACAAAAATTAATTTTCATGTCATTAATCTCTAAGTATCTATTTCCTTTTATTAAATAACACAACAAATATATTATATATAAAATGCATTTTTGGATTTTTTGTATCTTTCTCAAGTATTGGCTAGTTGACCACAGGGTCCACGTTAATTACTATGACGTCAACACATTTTTTTGACATCCTCCATTTTACAGAGCTACCTTATAATTTTAGAACTTACCCTGCCTTGCTTAGTTGTCTAAAATCACATAAGGTAAACGCAGCATGGGCGTTTTATTACGTCAAGGTAAAATTTATATTGAATTTTTTTTGGTGTCGATAAGATACCAAAATCACGACAACCGGTAAAAATGTTAAGATACCATATTATCTTATTCTTCGATGTTATTTTAAAAATTAGGTTACTCTGACTAATTTTTAAGTTTCAAGGTTGATTTTCAAAGAAAAGATGGTCGGGGTAAGTTATGACCTTTGGCTCAACTTGCCCCTTTCTGATCATATAAACTATAGAGTTAATTTCTGCAAATTCCGTCTTAAATAATGGAATGACATTACAAGCTTCTTCTGCTAAATTTAAGGTACCAAGAATGATATTAGGCAGGTATTTAGAAAAAATAAAGAGACAAGAATATCCTAGAATAGGTTAAGGCTCACCGAGATAGGTCTTTAACAAGCAAGATTAATGTCTTGAAGATCAATTTCCAAAAACCTAAGCTAAATATTATGTTTGAGTTTCTATCCCTACTGTGACAGGGACTAACAATATCCAGTTTTTTATATTATTCGTTAGTTAAAAGGTTTGGTTAAAATAATACAATAGATCAGTTAGTTTTAGAGTATTTCAAGTTTAAATCTCTTTGATCAACTTGACCCACTAGCTGGCTCAGTGCACTCTATTAGGGGGGTACATTGGGCCTCATAATTCATAAAAGTTATAATTTTGTAACTCCATTGCAATAAAGAAGTGGTATTAGGCCTTTATTCTAAGCCACTTGGTTTTTGCGTTGGTGTTTGGAACCATAGATACAACATAGAAGTTTTTATTGTAATACTACTTTTTTATTTTGTTTATGCTTGTAGTTAAACTCTCACACTAACTTGTAATATATAATGTAAATACTTGGTTGACTTGTCTCTACTCTTATTTTCCAATAAGGGATTAAAATAGGGTGCAATTTCGTTTCAACTCATTTGCATATAAATTCGAGCAAAAAGTTATCACCGGGAGTAATTAAACTGAAAATATTGACTGTTTTAATTTACTTTCCATAATTATAAGCCAATATTTTCACATTACATTTTATATTTAACGTTTTCTTGAATTCTGGATTTTACGATCTAATGATGTTACATTGAAGACCTCATTTCATTGTCGTAAATATAAACCGGCCTTTGAGAAAGGCTTTGTACAGGATAGGCCTTATATTTAATCTGATATTCCCAGATGGGATTGCTATTACCGTATAAATGTGATAACCCTTTAAAGTTATGAAACGTTATACTAAATGAGTGCCAAATAAATATCATATCATAACACATGTTTCATAAAACTCCAAAAGTTTTCAAAAACATTATTTACTATCATGGTTATGGTTATGGTTATGGTTATTTGGCTTAGACCGTGTCAAAGTGGAATTACTTTCGCCTGCGACTGCCCAAGACATCTTTGGGGGTCATCACTGCATAAGATAAAAACTGAATGAGTTCTGGTGCGTAGAAATCAGGTATTTATATCCGTGATGTTGCATATAGGCCGTGTCTCTATTAACATTTCCAGACTGCTTGAGTTTTCAATAAACACTGTAATATTTCTTTTATAATATCCCGAGACTGATGCAAGAACCTTGATATTTTTTATACTAATCATGTGTTCTATTGACCACCTGTTTTGCAACAGAGGATTAAATATAGCAGAGCCTGGCCGTCCAGTTTCCCTTTATACATTTTATTGCCGAAACGGGGAATTTTATAAACTCCTTTATGCAAAGAAATTACATCTTTTGGTGATCTTAAGCATTGCTCATTTTTTTGTGAAATGGTAAAGATTGCTCGAACATTCGACCACGTCAGAATTCTTGCAATTTTAATCTGTAGTACCTTGTATAAAAGGTAAAACTGCACTACTTGATGTGATTCTGGTAATATCTAATCTAACGCCTACTACCTTCAGTACAATATACGTTCGAATTTCAAGTTTCAGTCAGTTTCTCTGTTTCATTTAAAATTAAATTTGCGTTAGAAGAGCCCTAAAGACTAATGAATTGATAAGCGACTCTTTCCGAGATGGGCAATGGTGAGAGCTTAGGTTTAAGTAAATATTTGAATGGGTCGGTTTTCTGTAGACCGATTGACCTAGATAGAGTACCGTGATATTTCTTTTGCACACATCAAAAAAGAGAATGGCACCATCTGACTCAATTACCAGGGCACCATTTGAAAACGGCTAGAGATAAAAATATGGAATTTGATGTGTTGATAGGGTTGAATATTGTGAACATTTGTAACATATAAACAATCGAATATCGTTTACGGTTTCCCCGGAAATGACCACGACTTCGTTATTTTAAATAGAACATCCTGTATATTTTATGTTTTTTGAACTCTCTTAACAATTCTAAACAACTTTTGTATAACATAACCTATGTCTAAAATGTATAGTTTTCCAAATAAAGCCACTTAATTGCATTTTATAGAAAATCGGAGTGGGCCAGGATAAAAACAATCACGGTTATTTACTCCTTATTCAGGCATTCATCCAACATAATGTCAAAAAAGAGAATGTTCCGAGTTTAAAGAAAAAATGTGTTTTTCGCAAATCGATTTTTCAAGTTTTGATCGGACCCTGTACCATATCGAGTAAACTAACTGTTTTTCGCTTTGGGTATCTAATTTTTTATTTTGCAGTTGTTTATGAAAATTAAGTTACTGATAACTTAACCTAGTGTGATAACAACCTATAAGTAAAGTTTTGCTAAAATTAAAATAATCATATTAGTCTTGGCAGAGGTTGCTATGGTTTTTAAAAACAAATGAATTTTGTAGGCTTGGCAGATTGCTGCACTTTTATAAATTCTCGTTTTTATTTCGTGTATGTATTGGTGTAGACTAAAAGTTCTTTGTAATCTCTTTAAAATGGCAAGTTTTACAAGAATGGAACAAATAGACATGCCTCTCGTTTATGGCGAGTGCTTGCAAAATAAAAGGCAGGCTCAAACACTCTACGCAGAGCGATACCCCGACAGAAACCAACCCTGCTATACCTATTTTCCGTGGCTAGTACAACATTTGAAAACAGTTCCCCAAAATAAAAATTAAGAAAAGTTCAGTGAAGAAGCTGAAGTAAACGTTCTGGCATGTGTGAATGCTGATCCAAGTATTTCTACTCGCCAAATTTAAAGTAAAGTTGGAGTTAACAGAGAAAGTGCAAGGAACGCTAAACCTAAGTACAAGCCCCACAAATACAAAATCCACCAACACTTGGGTGTTAATGACTTTGCTCGGCGAGTTGAATATTGCCGATGGTTTATTGAAGATTCTAACCATAATAATAACTTGGAACAACTGGGAATGTTCAACAGGAACAACGTAAGATATTGGACAAATGAAAATCAATATTTATTTAGAAGAGGATCTTTCCCAGAACGCTTGGTGTTAATGTATGGCTAGGTGTTTTAGGAACGAGAATTGTGGGCCCAATATTTTTTAATGAGCCCCTTACAGCATCCCTTACAACTTATTTGAACTTTCTTGAACAGTTACCGATTTTTTGGACAATTTACCTGTTGCAGAAATTCCCAACATGTTCTTTCAACAAGATGGTGCACCGGCCCATAATCCTCGAATTAATTTATTATTTAAATTACAAGTTTGAGAACCAATGGATAGGAGCGAATAGACCTGTAACGTGGTCAGCACGTTCGCCTGAGGCTTGAATAAAGAGTAAATACCCGTGATTGTTTTTATCCTGGTCTACTCCATTTTTCTATAAAATACAAATAAGTGAGAATTATGACACATTTTTAAGTGGCGTTATTTGAAAAACTTTATATTTTACACATGTTATACAAAAGTTCTTTAGAATTGTTAAAAAACTTCAAAAAACATAAAATATACAGAGTGTTCCATTTAAAATAACGAAGTCGTGGTCATTTCCGGGGAAACCGGAAACGATATTCAATTGTTTTTACACCAAATTCCATATTTTTATCTCTAGCCGTTGTCAAATAGTACCCTGGATAGTAGTTTCATTGTCATCTCATAAAGAAGACGCAAAAAATATTTTTAAAAACAAGTTTTTACTTATGAACTATTGAACTAAAAAGTAAAAAATAATTAACTCTCAAAAAATTGAATATATTCTTAAAAGCTTGAGGCTTTATTTCAAGTGTGATGACATCTCACGGCTAAAGTTTTTAAGAAAAAATTCATGTTTTCAAAAATTCTGTGTTAATGCAAGTTTACTTTCCGGTTCGGTCATCAGACCAGCTCTAGTGTACCATATAATATCATTATCACCGAAGTTACATAGGTATGAAAAATTTTACCTCAATCGGATTCAGTAGGTGTTTGAAAAATTGATTAGACATTTTGAACCGGAAAGACACACATACGAAGAAAAAGAGTTAAATAAAGGCTTGAAAATACGTAGTTAATTTTTACCTCTGCTCACTCTGGTGCTTATTTTGTGTTTTGATCACGTGCAGTGAAGATTCCTGGAAGTGAAAAGTAATTGCAATTTGGCAGGGTCTAAACCCAAAAACTATACTTTCTTACTAAAAATTGTTTTTTCCAGGCTATTTCGAAGACATTTTGAAACTGTTAATTAAAAATCTAAAGACAACATCTTGGGAGAAATTTTCTAAGCAAAGTTTCTGAACAGGTGCAATGTATAATTAATAATTAAGCTGCAGTATTCGTTCACAATCAAGTTATTAAATATTTTCCTAATCGATATGTTTGCGTAAACAATGCATTTTCCCGAGTGAAACTAGGTTTGGTGACACATCTAAGGCCTGTGCTTTAAGAAACAATTTCCTCTTGTATACATTTTCGATAATGTAACCACCAAACTTGTCTGGAGCTTATTATATATAATGAATAGTTGGGTTGCAATATTTGTTCAAGGTGGAGTTACTATTGCCCCAATCGATATGTTTGTTTAAGCAATGCATTTTAGGGAGAGAAACTAGATTTTGTGCTTAGACCATGGCATTAGGAAACAATTTAAAGCTAGGTACAGGCAGTTATATATAATATTATATATACTGTTTTATAAAATGCCTTTGAAGGCATATCAGATCACTATTTTTATTATATTGACACACCAATATCATTAGAAGTTTTATTTTTCACACGATCCCGAATTATATGTTAGAATTTCGAATCCATAATATTCTAAATGCAAAGGCGAGATAGAAAGAGAGAATTTGCTTTTTATATGGGCGCATCAGCAGCCATTTAGCGTTCTATATTCATTTTGTTTTTACATTTTTTTTTTGGCTAAAGAGTCAGCATGTTCATTGCCATCAATACCAATATGACTAGAAATCCATATAAAACTTATTTTAGAATGAGAATTTTCTGCCCTAATGATTAAGTTGTGAATATCATGTGTTATAGGGTGTGAAGATAGAAAGTTTTGTAGGAATTTTAAGGAACTCATGGAATCTGTTGCAATAACCCATTTATCAGGGGGAAAATTAATTATATATTGAAGTGAAATCTTAATTACTAGGAGTTCAGCAGTGGAGATGCTGCAAAGTTTATTTAGGTTGTTATTTTCCGAGTAAGAATTTGAGAAAAAAAAAGTACCTACATAATTCGAGGATTTCGATCAATCGGTCTAGATAATTTTATAATTAAGATAATGTGTTCTTATTATATCTCGAAAATGATTAATAATTATGGGATTCGTAGCATCTTTATCGTATTTCGTAAGTTCCAGATTAAAGTCGTGGAAGTTTCTAATCCAAGGAGGAAAAATGTGAGTAGATGAAGGGTAAGTAGGGGGAAAGGTAAGGCCATATTTATTAGAGATTTTATAAAATCTAATGTTGATGCTATAGGTGGTTTGAGGAGAGCTGGGGGAACAGGGGGAGATAGAGGGGTTGAAATAGTTTTTATGGACAGGATATTTATATTTCAACCAGAGGTTATAGGAATACTTAAGTAATTAAAACAAACGTCTTAAATGTAGTGGTTCAATTTCAGATATACAATTAACACTGGGTAATGAGCTAGTGCAGTAAGCCCCTATTGCAAGTCTAATACTTTGATTTTGTATAGGATCAAGTATCCTAATAATGTTCTTGCAGAGGAGTACACTATACTGCCATAGTCTAGTTTAGATCTAATTATACATTTATATAGTGATAATAGAGTAGATGAATCAGATCCCCGTGTAATGTTGGAAAGAAGTTTTAATATTGATATATCTCTATTACATTTACTTCTAATATGGCTAAAATGGTCCTTCCAATTTAATCTGTTATCCAGAATCATACCAAGAAATTTGATTTTTGATTGTATAGGGATAAGTCATTCATTTATGTGCATGTTGTTCATTTTGGAACAATTTCTTTTTCTGCAAAAATGGACGACAGATGATTTAGCAGCAGAAAAACAAAATCCGAAGCGTATTGACCCATTATATAGAGATTTTAGGGCAATTTGTAGTTTTCTTTCGCATACTTTGGTGTTTAGAGATGAATAATATATGACTAGGTCATCTGCATATAAGCGGTATGAGACTTGTGGGTGTATATGTTCTTTGATGTTGGTTAGACCTATAATAAAAAGCGACGTACTCAATACAGATGCCTGTGGGATGCCGTTTTCAAGTGCATATATGTTTGAGAGGGTCTTTCCGGACTCTGGTTTGAAAAGTTCTATTGGAGAGAAAATTTTCTATGTAAATAGGTAAGATGCCCCTAATATTCCACTTATGCATAGTTCTTTAAATGTTATGTCTCCAGGTTGTATCAAAGGCGCGTGATAGATCCAAAAAAATGGCGAGAAAGTGATTTTTTTTTATAAAAATGATTCTAAAAGTCCATTTCAAATCCAACCAAATGGTCAATCGTGGAGAGGTCTTTCCGGAAGTCAAATTGGTTTGAATCTAAAAGGTTGTTTTTTTCAAGGAACCATATTAGTCTGAAGTTGACCATTCTTTCCATGATTTTACTAAGATGATTTGTTAGAGAGATTGGTCTATAATTGTCTGCATTAGATCGAGGTTTACCTGGTTTGTGTATCGGTATTAGGGTTGAGTGTCTTCACGAAGACGGAAATGTATTGGATGACCAAATATGGTTGTATAAACTGAGCATGTAAAGAAAGGCTGATTCTGGGAGATTAAGAATAATGGGAATGAGTATGTTGTCTGGACCAGGGTCGCTATGTTTGCAGCATGAAAGTGCGAATTTTAGTTCATCCAAACTAAATGTAAGATTGTTTGAGTATTCGATGGTGCTGTTAACGTTTATATAATTTTTTTTATTTGTTTATTTATACGGAATAAAGAGTGGATCCAGGTTCTTATTGCTGGTGTAATAGTGTTTAGCAAATGAGTTTGAAATATCTTCATTACTTGTTACCCATATGTTATTATCAAAGATGCCAGAGATGACTCTTGAACGTCGACCCTTTAGTCTATTTATTTTATTCCATATGTCATAAGGGGTGGTGTTTATGTTTATCGAAGAAATATATTTTTTCCATGATTCATGTTTGGCAAGTTTCACGATCCTTTTAGCCCTAGCTCTAGCCTGCTTAAAATGTATGAAGTTTTCGGTGGTGGGGTTGTGTTTAGAGCGATTAAGTACTTTTTTCCTATTTCGTATAGCGTTTGTACAGTTTTCATTTCACCAACGAACAGGAGGGTCTTTGGATGAGTATGCGATTGAGGAATATATGAATTAGCAGATCTTTTAATGGATTCCACGAATTGGTCGATAGCACAATCAATAGAAAGTGGGTTTATTCTGGGGCATATAAATGTGTCGCGATCTTTGTTCCAGTCAGCTTTTAAAACGTTGTAAATAATTTTGTTGGATATATTCCAATTTAACGTTCTGCAAATAATGGGGAAATGGTCGCTACCATAAGAGTCCCCCAATACTTTCCATTGGTAGTTAGAGGAAAGGCTGGGAGTGTCTAAAGTGAGATCAATGGGAAAAAAAGTACCAGTGGAAAAACATACAAATGTATGTGAGCTGTTGTTGAGTAAATGTAGAGAGTTATCGAGGATACATCTTTCAACAATAGGGCTCTTGTTGTCAGAATGTGAAGATCCCCACATAGTGTAATGGGAATTTAAATGTTACATTCCTAGACGGAAATCAGCTCTTACAAAAGGAGACCTGATTCTGTTCAAAGGCAGTATTCGGCGAACGGGATAATCATTACATATAATTTCAAACTTGGTAGTTTTTTCACGGACAGTTCACAGGCAAATATAAAAACACAGTTTATCAAGCGGTATATCAGCTACAGGTCGAAGACTGTTACCGCGACATGTACAGATAAGAATGGACTTTGCCAGGTATTATCCTAAATGGACTTTAGAGCGGTGGGAAGAAGTATTATTTTCTGATGAGTCAAGATATAATTTACTTTCCAGCGCGAATGTGCCTGGAGAAGACCTGGCAAGCGATCGATATTCACAAGCCTGTTTTCCTGAAAGGATACTTTGGAGGCGTAGTAGTATTAGTCTTGAGAGGTCAATGTTTGCAAGGTCGTACAGAACTAGTAATAAAAGGAGGGGTATCAATTACTGCTTTGCATATATCAGATCATGTTTAGAATATCACATTGTGCCGTATGCTCAGTCAGAGGGCCAGACTTCGTTTAAATTGTCCACCCAAAAGTCCGAACCTTAATTAAACAGAACACATATAGGACATATTGAAAGGTATCATGAGAACTTTCCAGAAACGTTCCAGAAACAAACAAGAAATTTCTGGTAATGAAAAATAGGATCGGTTGGACAACATCGGTTCCAACCTCACGCATAGTATGCCGAGACAATGAAAATCTGTAACTGAGGTAAAAAGGGGAAACATTCGCTACTGCGATGCATCTAGACAGGGTAATAAATTTTGGTTACTAAACTTTCCTATTCAAAATAAAATTATATTACCAATACTGTAGATTGGTCAGCGTTTTGTTTGAACCACTATATCTTACAAAAAGAAAGAGATATAAAGATATGAGATGTAAAGTGGATGTTATTATTGTTTAAGGGCACCTGTTCTTTAAAATACTCAGATGTTAGATAATTTCGAATATGTAGTCTACAATGAGACAAAAAATCGTTAAAACCAGTAAAAATAGAAACGTTATTCAACGACAAAAGTAATCAAATATTTGCATGACCGAAATGTATCGTCCAAGAGTCGTTATGCTAAAGAGTTAACGGTTAATAAATTAGCTATAGCCATACAGATATCTGATATTAAAAACCAATCAAAATGAAATTTTCGATATTAAATATTTCATAAATAATGTGCAGGTAATTTTTATTTATCTCCAATAACGATTGTTAAAAGAGTCGAAACACATTTTCCAATTTAAAAGCTTCCCAACCTGAATATAAGAAACAATGGTTTATCATTATGGATAATGATGGGAAACACGAAATTAATCAGTAAATATGGAATTTAAATTACTTCGGTATACCATCAGATTATTGTATTTAATTCATCATTATGATGATTTTCTGAATATTTAACGATATTCTTTACCACTAAGTCTTGTTTAAAAACAATTATTTTATCGTTGTTTTATCTAAAAATCTTTTGTTTTTATATTATAGCACATATATCAGCGCCCGAATAATTTGGAATATATAAAATAGTTTTTTTGCTCAGTAACGTAATGATTTTGTCCGTTTACAGTAGAAAACACAATTTCAGTGGCAAATAAGAATTATTCCGTATTGCCGGATTGTATCTGGTGAAATAAAGGTCATTGATTGGTTAAATATTTTTTTATTAAAATAAGTTTCTTAAATTAAACGGTTATAATTTTTTTAAGTGACCCATATTGTCCCGCGTTAAAACATTTGTAGTCTTTTCTCTTGTAATATATTTCAGTTCGCCTGACACATGAAGAGACTATTACAAGGAAAGTACTGTTAAAGGGTTTTACCTATCTTTTACTCAAGTAACCATAACTCATAATAAATTGTTTTCGGGAGAAAAGAGCTATATATAACAATGTATATAGATATTTAATATGCTATATTTGTATGCTGTTTGTCAAGCAAAAAGTCAGCATTTTCTTAAATAGTCTTCTTGAGCAAGCGCAAATAAGAATTTATAAAAATACACCTATTTGATGTATATATCGAATATTCATTAAAATTGGGACGAAGAAACATATTTCATCTTCTCGCCTTCTATCTGTAAAAACTTTTAAATCCATATCGAACATACATACAAACACACAGTCATTTACAAACCATAGCTACTCAAATAAAATCACTGCTTCTATTCTAGTATACCATATTTTATTTTGTTTTAATTCTTTTCTTTTCTTAATTTATTATTTTTTACTTTTCATACCGTTATTAATAAAGCCTTTAAAAAAATTATGTCGTTTATCATTTTCCTCCGTAAAAAAAGTTTTATGCCAGAAAATGGAATTTTCCCGAATTTTTAAACAGTTTATTGGGCTGAAATTTTGTTTTTACATATAGTATTTGCACTAAAATTTTACCAGTATATCACTCTGTAGACTTGATTTCTATGCAAAAATACAAGTCAATTGGATATCTTGTTTTTTGACACTGATTTTTTAAACATGTTGTTCCGCCATCATGGCTTAACACAAACATTTTATCAGTTTATCCTTACATCACACTTATTTGGATTTTTACCAAAATTTTACTATTTTATTCCCATATGACCCTTGATTTTTGAGGCACATTTGAAGCAAATCGGATAAGTAGTTTTTGAGCTAAACGGAAATAGAAGAACATCCTTTTCAGGGTCTAGGGATCCTAAAATTCGAAGATCTGCAAAAATCTCGTAAAAAAATCTAAAAACAATATTTAAGTGATATTTAAATATATACAAAATATGTTTAGTGAATAATGAGAAAATAATATTTTCGCAGGCTACTTAGACGGAAATGAATTATTTTTGTTAAATCACAGCCCTCTAGATTACAAAATAAAATTTAAATAAAAAATAGGTTTTCATGTCAGAATGACATAAATGCGAGGGGTGTGCAGATGCGAACATCTTGTACACCATAATTGATTATTTAGGTATTAAAAGTATTAAATACGTCCATTATACCTCAATAATACCTTCCCAGTTCATATATAATACTTATAAATAATTCGTTATCCTCTATTCAGTTTGCCGTCCTTTAAAAACAATCCCCCAAAAGATCATTTATTTTACGTTGAAGTCTCCATTTTCCGTTTATAACCAGTTAAAAGCATAACATACGTATAGATTTTCCTATTTTTCCGAGCGCTATTTGTTATATAAATTATAATAATTTTTTTAGACTATTAAAAAAAATTGTATATTTCTCGGTATGTATTTAAATGCAGTTTTTAAATGGATAGCAAATAATATACATTAATCCAGCAGCTAGTGTTTTAAGAGAGACCTAAATCAGAAAATGCAACTATTTCTTATTTAATTTTACCTGTGTTTTTTTAGTTTAGTTTATTGCATACTTCCGTATACTGTTATGTGTTTGTGATGTAAAAGATGTTTGGTTTGGTATGTATAAATATTTATTTTATGTATTACTCACAGCTTTCCTAAAGAAGTTGGTGTTCTTTTCCTAACAAAATGTTTATAAACATTAGTTTTTTAAGGTACCAACGTTTAATTTAAAAGACAGTAAGCTTATTAACAGCATCTATTTTTAGTACTTGTATATTTATTTTATTGTATATTTATTTACTTTAGAGGCATATCCTGCAAAGAAAACAATTTCCCTATCTATGTCAAACAGAATTTTTTTGGAGATTAGGGTACTGTTTAATCTCCTACAAAAAACAAGTGCGTTCTGCGTCTAGTTCCGAAAATACAAAAATTGATACTCAATGATATTTAAAGGAATTAAAAATATATTGGAAAGTATTGAAATATATTGAAAGGTATTTAAATAATATAAAGCATATTTGAAAGATTAATAAGTATTTAATAGTATTTAAAAGGTATTTAAGAGGGATTGTGTACACCATATCGAAAGATTTGGGTGCTTCTCGCATAAATGGAATATGATTGTACTTAGAATGTCACAACTAATTAAAATATACAAACATATAGGGATAGGGTGTCCATATATAAATTCAAAAGGAAGTCGGAAATAAAAGAAGATATGGCAAGCTGAGATGGTAAGAAATACAAAAAAGTCTTATTTACCAATCCAAGGTTTCATTTTAATATTGTGACAAAGTTACAAAGACGGGTCACTTATTTGAGGCACCCAGTATGTTGCACAGAAGCTTTATAAAATTAACTGCTTAGTTCTATTCTTATAATTTTGTAATATAAAGTGCTACACATAATTATCGTTACAAGCGATTTTTTCAGTCAAATTTGATACCTTGTGATACCTAAAATACTGAACGGATTTCGGAGTCGCACATTTTGACATTGGTTTATTATTATCTACAATGGTTCATTCAAGACCTTAAATCAACAGCAAACCCAGTTCTTCGTTCACTCTAATAATTCATGTGAAAAATGAGAACAAATATTCTAGAGTGCGTCAAACAAAAATATGAGTAGTATAGCAGGGGCGGTCCTGGGACACCTCGATGGCATCTTGACCACCGATCGGTCCCAGGAGCTCTTCGGCTCACCTGCCTGCAAGAAGTGTTTACCTGTCACTTTTGTGCACCTGTCTTAAGCGTGACACCTGGTTTGCACAGGTAGGTGTGATTTTTGAAAAAAACTTCCAAGAAGCGAGCTTCGCGTCATCACAAGAGCCGAGCCTCGCCTCGCCGAATTCCCAGAATTGTTTTTCTGTTAATGTTCGACGTAAGACTAGAGGTCAGGTTCGCAGATAAGAAAAGGTCGAGTACCGAGAATTGTTTTTCTGTTAATGTTCGACGTAAGACTAGAGGTCAGGTTCGCAGATAAGAAAAGGTCGAGGATGTAGATAAGGAGATGTTTGTGTAGTATTGAGATGAGCAATAAAAAGTGGTTTTATAGATAAGTTAAATATTTATTTCGAATAATAAACGATAAAAAACGTATAGCGCTTAAAATAATTAATATAACGAGATTTGTTTTCAACTATTTAAAATTAATGTGTTCGAGCCACAAGAGTTCGAGTCTGGTCTAATTTTCTATTAAGATAAAGGAATAAAACTCAACTTTGAAATAATTTGGATTTATTTAAATTTTCAGATAGAAATATAAAAAAAAGTCAATCCTTTCAAATAATGTTTATTAAAACAATATTAATAAATACACTATTCTTGAAATTTTCTTTTCTTTCTTTCGTAAAAAGCAAATTGTGCAATATTGTACGAAGTTTCCATTTTAATTCGGGTCCAGTAATTTTGAGTCGAGTCGTCACTGATGTTAGCATAGAAATAATCTTCATCCATCTGTCGCCATCCCCAATCATCTTGTGGCTGTGCTTGATACAGATGAAAACATTTGTCCATTTTGTTTGTCACGAGGTTACTTTTGGTATCCAAAAACTGTTGTTTGGTGGGAATGGGACAGCTATGATGTGGCTATAGCAAAAAAAAAACAATTCTATGACTGGGGTATTGATTCCTTGCAGTACAAGTCAAGTTCCGACGTCGTTCCAACAAATGACTGTGCTCTGTGAATGCGAATTGATTCCTGACAAAAGCAGAAATGTAGCTTACAGAGGTGACAGTAAATTGTAGCTAATGGTTCGTGTTTTCGTTGTGATCCGACATCTAATTTAATCCGTTTATTCTGTCTTGTAGTAGCAGCGGGAGTATATTTGACAGGGGTCAAGTTGTGAAATCTTTTGCGATCATTTGCCTCCAAATATTTGATATCAGTCGTGGTCTGAAATAATATTGTCAATTTAAATATTGCATTTATATTTAAAATATAACTATTTACCTCTTAACTGGATGAGACGGAATTTTTGAATATAGTAGATTACCCGTAACAAAAGAAGAATAAATGAAACTAAACATTGTTATATCCCCACGGTAGAGTGTCTGTATTTAACTGTTGATAATAGTTCGTGTAGTTAACTATTCGCTTGTCGTCAAAAGGACTCAAAGCGGTTTTAATTTGATTAATAGTAAATACGTTATGCTTTTTGGATCTAATAAAATTTTGCGCAACATCGATGGTAGTATTGTTAAAAAGACACTGATAATAATCATGAAAAGAAATTTGTTTCAATGCTGAAGATTGAATACCCTTAGCTTTTTTAACAATTTTTTCTTTGTTTGCAGCGCTGTCTTTATCACTAAAAGTTTTAAAACAATACATTTTAGAACGCAAGCCGATAAATTCAGTCATAACCTGACCACAACATTCATCCTTCATTAGCCCATAAACTTTTTTATTTTTTTGTTGAATATTGTATACGTTGTCTTTAGGGTAATCTGACGTATCAAACATATGTATATTTTCCCTAATGCAGTCGTAAATATTATAATTTGAAAATAGATAAATAAGACTGTCAGTGTCAGTGTACATTAATTTAGCATTAGACTGGAATTTCGGTATAATAAAATTGTAATGAAAATCGTATATTATCGTTTTTGAAATATCTAAAATAGACATACCGATGTAAATTGGTTTATTAAATTTTATGTTTAATCGGTTCATTTCGATTAAGACTAGATTTTCTGTAAAAATTTCACAACTGTGAAAATTAGCGTATCTATTTGAGCATTGTGAAATTCCCCCTCTTATACCCTTTTCAATAAACATGACCATATCAATATCTGTTAAGAGGTCCAATTTTACTTCACTAATTTTTAACATGCTATCAAATGCTAATCCTGGTGCTGTATAATAATGTAGAGGGTCCAATTGATATGTTTCCAAACAGACTTTGCGAAAGTTTTCAAAGACATCAACTAAAAGTAGGACATCGGTTTTAAGATACAATTCAGCATATTCTTGAAGCCTTTTAATTTTAAACGTATCCCACACCGTAGAAGCATGTTGATACTCTTCGGTTGATATGTTTGAATTAGAAATAGAACTATAAAATAGCTGTATTGGAGGTAAACTGTTATCTTGCAGTTTTTCCCAAGAGTCTAGATATTCGTAAGGAAATACCCCCTTCCTGGTCATTAGTTTAAATTTAACATCATCCGGATAATAGTATCTTGTAACAGTTTTTTGGTGATCCTCTAAATAGGATGCTAGTTTTTCCAAGGAACTGGCCATAAAACGAAATGAATCGATAAATCTAAAGCTGATATCTGAATTTTCAATGTACTTGGTGAAAGATATGTATTTTTCTTTATTAAGTGGAAGCAAACTAATTATACCTTTCACTTCTGTAGAAAGGGCCTTGATTAAGAAGTGACTATCGTATCCTGATAGATTATGAAATATTACAGGCACAGTTTTTTTTTTATCTGAAAATTTTAAATTACATGATTTATGTGCAGCTCCTCGGAATAACCCCGTTAAATGACAATGGTCTCTTACTTTATAGTTATCCCCTAAAAAAGGTTCATTACAAAAATGACATGTTTTTGCTTGACAATAAGCCTCATTTTCTTGTTTACTTAGAGGTATCATAGATTGTGGGTTTGAATATATTGAATTAACTTTATAAGCAATTTTGCCAAGTTCCCTGACAAACCATTCTTGACACTTTTCTCCAGTATATGAATGAAATTCCGATAGCGAATCATCATAAGAACATTTTAGAAAATATGAAATACTAAATGGTTCATGTTTTTGATATTTTTTTGATTTCTTAGTGCATTGCTTGTCTTCATACTTGACAAGCATGCTCTCTAAATCTGCGTAAATTGCAAAAGGAACCAATAATTTATTTGAGAAATTTTTAAAAGTTAAAATTTTTTCATTTTCCTTTGGCAATGTAATTTTACATTTATTCAATAATTGGCAATCTTTGGAATGTTTTTTCAAAATGGGTTCAGTTTTAAAATGATTGAGACAACGCTCGCAAAACCATTTTTTATGTTTTCTATAACCCATTTGGGTATTCAATAAACCACTTAATTTTTTTATGCATGCAAAATGAAATGTTGTGTTTGCAGGTTCGAGAAAATATTGTGTGTTTTCTAATTCAACGTTATTACAAGGTAGTATAAGTAAATTAACTGTATCTGTAAAATATTCTATTTTGCTTAATAATAAGGGTAAAATTTCTCTCTTTCTTAAACAAAAAACATTAATAGCTAAGTTGTTCATTCTTTCAAACTTGGAAATATCTTTTAGAGCAATTGGAAATTGAATTCCATCATATTTCAAATAGTGACTGAAATGATCATAAGATGACGTGCGTGAAACGTTTTTGCCTTTTCTGGGTCCACGTACAGCACACATGATAGCCCACAAAAAACAATAAACGTCTTTATTTTTAATATTGATAACACTTTTAGTTTTTTTTATGAATTCAGGCAATTGCACATAAGTGGAAGACCCCACGCTTATTGGATTAAAAGAATTAATATTTACTTTCAAGTACCAAATTTCACACAAGGCCCAACCACTGTCTCTTTCTTGAAATTCTTCAAGTTGAACCAAAATCTTATCAGTAACGTGTATCTTATACCATTCAGTCAGATTCGTAGATGGTTCAATTAGTGAATTTTTCGTTGTAAAATGTTTAGCGGATTTTTCTAAATTTTGAGGTTTTATAAATAAACCTGAAAACACAACATTTATTTTAATCATAGAATTTTTAAGTTCAGTTTTAATCCTGTTTGAAAAAATACGAAAAGCACTATTTAAAAACTCTCTTGGTTCTTTCATCTTTAAATTGTTAATAATTCCCGTTTTTATTCTCCCTTTAAAACAAGAATCAACATCTTCCCAAACTAATTTTCTTTTTAATAGACCCTTGTTATTTTTTAAATGCAATTTAAAACGCAATAAAAAGTGTTTTAAAATTGACAAATTACTTTCCACTCTACTATAACTAGAAACACATGAACTATTTTTTAAACATTTTTTAATAATGGCAATTGATTTTTTTAGATAACGAATATGTGTTTGGTAATCTTCTTTTGTTTTAAGTAATCTACTTACCATTTCAGTTTTCTGGACCGCTTCACTTGAAAATGAATCTAGGACTTTGTTGCTGCTGGACGACATTTTGGTTTTTGTTTTCTTTTAGTGTAGTGGCAAGAAGGACTACAAAGACTGCAGTGTGAATAAGTTCGGTGTGTGTATGATAATTTATATACAAAACTCTTATCAATCATTCGCGTCATTTCTATTGACAACACACACACACGCAAAGTAGCATGGTATCATATCATGTATATGTAAAATTTTCCAGAAGATAAGTCACGTTGCACCAAAAACATGTTTTATCAAATATAGGTCACGTTGCATGACCTTTGCATTTTTATTTTCCGTTATCAAATACAAGTCACGTTGCACGACGTACATTGCATTTTGCTTTTTCGTTATCGAATACAATTCACGTTGCAAAATATTAGGAAAATTTCTGTTTTTGCTAGTAATTATGATAAAAGATAAAGAAACATTTACTGTGGACGTGGTGTTATAATATGTAACGGAGCAAATTTTGTTGAAAATTTCCTTTGAAATTAATGAATACTTTTATCGTCGTCTACGTCAAAATTGCTAATTTTTTCAATGATAAATTTGTATTTATACTCATCCAGAGTTTGCGTTTGGTATCAGTTCTATGTCTATCCGTTTTTTGGAAACAGCCAAACGAAAATATTCAAGATGGCAACAGTACCCAGTACACTTGTTGTATTTTCTGAAGATAAAATAAACTTTCCTGTGCGTCACGTCTTGGTTGTTATGAAACAGCTTTTTCAGTAAGTATTTGTTAAAGTGTTAGTGAACGTATCATTTATTACAATAACAGCTCCTTTTATTACATTTTGTGCAAGAATTTATTTAGCTAGGTGCTGTAGCTTATTTTATATATTCCATAAATTTATATAGCACATTTTTTTTTAATTTTGAAAGCTTTTCAGTGAAGCAATATTTTTTATTTTTACAAAAATACTGAATATATAAAAATGATTCCTATGAGGTGTTATAAAACCTGTATTTAGAGAAGTTTTTTGTTTCCTTTCAGATATGGTGTTGATAGGATTCTCGAAAGGCATGATAAGGTGTATATACACCTTACTTATAGTCCCCGGAGAGAAACCTTGAAAAGAAAATTTGGAAATCTCCCCGTACGCTATCTACGGACAAAAATCAATAATGATGAGGAATTTAGGATACTCGAAAGAGTGGTAAAACGGTTCAGATTTAATCTTGTGGACGAGGATGTGGAAACAACTGTTAGTGAGCAACAACGACGAACACTACCATCAACATCATCGTCGTCGTCGTCGTTGCCGTCGTCGTCGTCGTCGTCGTCGTCGAAACGGCAAAAGTTGACTGTGGAGGAGGTCTATTCCTCCAGCGAGGATGAAGAGCAACAACAACAACAACAACAACTAGAACAAACAAATGTAAATTCATTTTAGTAATTTTAGTGTTCTTTTTTCAGATTTAAATATAGTTAGAATAGTATATTTATTCTTTTATTACAGAAAAATCAACTAACTTTGATAGAAGGTTATAATTACCTAAGCTTAAAAAAGTGTTGGACTTCAAAATCATTACATGATGTGATTGTTGCTGAGGTTCTGGATGAGGTAAAAATCATTAACCTATTACTAAAATCTTGTCCGTGCAGATCCTTTGTAGCCGGTGGTTATCCTAGTTATTTAGTAGGTCGAACCAAAACTTACGCAGATATTGACATGTTTATTGAACTTAGTCCTGTATGTGAAGCGGTATGTTTATTGATTTTAAATATACTGATAGAGAAACTTAAGGAAAATGGTTATAGAAGTGTACAAAGTATAACAACTGTAAATAATTACTCAACAAAATTTTTCTTACGAAATGTTGTCGTCAAAAAAGGTTTTTTATTATAATTGATATTTTTGAAAGAAAACTCTAACCATTTAACTTTTGAAGAACTAATTATACATACGATAACTAATTTTGATTTAGATATATGTAAAACTGCTTTATTTAGGCAAAATAATTCGTTACATACAATTCAAATTAATCAAATGAAGAAAATTGAAAATTGTATTCCAAGAAATCTTAATCGTCGTGATAAATATATAGAAAGACGCCTTGAAAATGGATTGAATGTAGACACCTTAGCAATGATATCTCTGAAAAAAATAACATGTCTAAAAGTAGGATAACGATTTGAATAAATACAATTTACATAATATTTTAGTTTTTTATTCCAATGATATAAATTAAATACGTTTTCCAAGGTACAATTTAATGTGTTACTATCATGTTGCTGACAACGATATGACTTGAATATATTTTGTAATTCGGCCAAGGGTGGACATCCTCTTGTTTCCAAATCAATAACGGTGTAATTTGTTTTGAACAATAATCGGGTCAACCACTCCAATTTCTGATTTCCCTTTACTGCAATGATATTGTCGGTGTAGTCGTTATTCCAAGAGTCCACAGTGTCATATCCATTTTCTTCATTAATAAAATCTTTTATAAACTCAGTCAGATTTTCATATTCCAAATTTTCAAAAGCATCGTTTGACCATTCCAAGCCATGTACGTTGTTGGTTAACCATTTCATGTGATTTCTAATTTGGTCTTTGCAAAAGTCCAATTTAAAAGGAAGTTTAACTGAAGCATGTTTATAATTTTTATTTGAGGTATTAAGAATTGCAATTTCCTTGCACAAAAAAGTTGAGCTGCCATATTGAAATCCTTGTATATCTATTACAAACATGACTCTTTACAAAACGTTCACTATACTGCTGCTGCTGCTGCTGCTGAGACTACTCCACCTTTTACCGCGAACAATCGATGACTGACGTTTTACTTTTCACACTTTGAAATTTAATATACTTTAACTGTACTGGTTAAAGGATTGTATTTGACTAAACGATCGTGCAGAATCAAACAGAATGCTGAGGTATTGTTTGTTATTGTTTTAGTTGTTTCGAATTCAATGCGAATATCAACAGCTCCACCTTTTAGGATGTCTTCACCTTGACGTGAACAGTCAACAACAATTAACGCTGTATGTTGTTGGGTCATAACACGGATCACTCTGATTTTTATAATAATAGGATTTTTGAAATTGTTGATACATTTCATACGCAAGCGCATATTTATTGTTATCAAAGTCCAAATTTAGATTATCGTATGGAAACATATCAGAGTTCAAATACACCTTCAAATTTAATAAACTGCAATGCTGAAAATGACTCGCATTTTTCGCAATATTATTTTTCACACCAGTTTGAAAACCAATGATGATAAAACGAGGCTTCTCCAATTGATTTGATGATTTCACTGCCCATGTGTGGTTTTTGCTTTGCTGCAGTTGTGGGTATTCATGTAGTTCCCAACTTCTGAAAGCAATCGTTAATTCCCTGTTACTTTCAAATTGTTTAAGTAAACGTAATTTTTGAGTATCACTAACGGTAACATGAGGCATTTTCCACAATATCTTACTCAGTGTAACTTTATAGGTTTCCTTTTTGTCATTTTTTTGCATGATTCCCTCTGTATCAGAATTGCTTCTAATTAATATTAATTCTTGACGAATATTCATGATTATCTTATGAAAATCCTCCGTAAAACCCATCAACATTTTTAGCGGAATACAAACATTAAAACTACCGTTACCATCCAAAATTTTTGGATTGTCTTCACAATCCCATCCAGCATTCTGAAGTGCAAAATATTCAGCTTTCGAAAATGATACGTAACCTTTCATTGTTGTGGCTATGCCGGGATTTCGAACCCGATCGATAACCACTCCTCCTAGTTCATAGCGAATTTCATCAAACAAATGAACAATTCCGTTATTGATAAAAGTTACATTATCACTATAGGTATTATCGTTTTTAAGCAACTTTCCTTCAATGTATAAAAAGCTTTGACTCGGTAACGTGTATAAATCTTGTGTTTGTATTGGTATTCTAATTTCATCGTTATTGTTTAGAGTTGTTGAAGAATAAGGTTGATGTGTATGGTATTGATAATTTATGATTGAGTCATCATTTAGCACATTTTCTCCCACTTTTAACATGTTATAACTCATTGTCTTTGTGCCTATATCTACACTTGCAAACTAATATAATAAAAATTCTTTCCAAACTTGTAGTAATCCGTAATTTAAAACTACACCAAAATCTTTGTAATTTTCCAATTTTTAATTTTGATTTTTCTTCTTCTCGTCCTCCTGTAAACTGAATCCCAGTGAGAGTAGTACACGTTTGTTTTTAGATGTTAACTCCTTAAACGTTCTGGTGGAACTAATAGTTGTCTGTTCATCTAATTGGGTTTTATGACAATTTTCAAACGAGTCCTTTGGTATATTTAAAGAATTATGATTATACAGAAAAACCATTTTAAAGAATTCGCTTCAAATGTAACCTTATCGTTACTAGCTCGTTTCTGAAATTGACTAATTTCTTATCCTGATCAGTTATTTTAAGGATTATCTCATCAATATATCGTGTGCTGATTGGTAGATAAATAACATTCGATGGCTTCTCGACTATTTTGAAACCTGGTGGCACTGTTGGATAAAACAAATGGATAATATGAACTAAATCTCCGTTATTATAGGAATTTGTCACTAGATTACATTCTATACATATTGAATTCACTTTAAATATATTTACAGGATTATCGGAAATGTGTCTTTTATTGGGCTCGAGTTGCTTGCTACCGAATCCCAGTAAACTGCCAATTGAATTTTCTTTGCTGAAATCAATTTTACGGTTACATTTGATTTCACACTGTAAAGTGTTATGGTTCGCTTCCAAACGGAGTGTGATTGGATCCTTTTCTTTTGAATGAAATCTCAGATACGTCGTCAAATATTTTTGAATATCGCTAATTTCGTAGGATCCTTCAGGTATAACAACGTGCTCATCTCCACAATGAAAATTGTTATTGCTACTATCAATGTTAGGAATTGAGTTGTAACTTTCAAAATTTATTAAACCCAAAACATAATTTTCGTTTTCATTCAAAACAATGGGTGGATAAATTTTGGTTGAAAGTACAGACTCCGTTCCCGATAAGGTAAACGTATAAGACATGTTTAACTACTTTTCGGATCAAAGTATTTACATTAAATAAAACAAAAACTATAGTTATATTGGTATTTATTCTAAATCTACAGAATGATACAAAAATTTCAGACATAAGTGACCACATATAAACGAGTCATAAGGTTGGTAACAACGATGATTATAAAATATGTTACAAATACCATTAGAGTTAAAATATTTACACACTTCCAGAGGAGGTTTTAAATTTCCAAAACTATCAAAATAATAAACATTATTTCTATGTTTCCAATAAGCAGTCCAATGAGTTCCCGGTCCAGAAAAATTGTCTAAATTGATAATACCAGATTCGTTTTGGTAAATTTTCTTCGGTAATCGATCCTTCATAAACACTCCTCGAAAATAGGGTATTTTGAGTAGTTTAGTATACTTTTCAATATCAAAGTTACTTAAGGCACGGTTAGGTAAGATTATCGGTATTTTTTTTTCCTGAGATGATTTCCTAAAAAAAGGCCTAAACCTGTTTTGTATGGTTTTAAAAAGAGACCTTTTCCCAATGCAATGGATTCCATCGTCTTGTTGTGGCGTTCGCTTTCTTGCAATTGTTGTTTGGCAGCACGAGCATCAGATACGGCCTTTGCGATGCCGGCAGCTCCTCCACTTAACGCACCTAATGCACTCAGTCCCGCAAAAATAGGGATCAAAGGAAGAAAACCTCCAGTTTTTGGAATTTTAATTATTCTTGGCCGTCTGATTTTGGTATTATTAACTGCTTTCATAGCTATCTTAACAGCATCGTAAATATTGGATGGTTTTTGATTTAAAATAGTACCTTTAATCTTTTTCATAACTGATTGAAAACTTTTTAATTTTGTACTGCTTCTTTTTTTCCCGCTAACTTTTGGTCTTTTTGCCTTTTTGCTTTTCTGCTTCCGAGGTTTACTTTTTTTAATTGCTGCCATGTTTACTACTTTCTGTTGGAAAAGTTTTTAATACACTAAACGTTGAAGCCAGATAAATGAAAATATATACTATTTTTTAACTTTTTTTTTCAATGGACCACTAGCAAATTCCTCATGAAAATTATCGTCGTCGTCATCATCGTTTAATTTCCGCTTATTGGATAAGTTTGCCGAATTTATTTCAAATTTTAATTTTTTCCTATCCATTATATTATCATCAGAGTTATCTATCTTTCGTTTGAGTGCCCTATTTTGATGTTGTTGTTGTTGCAAATCTTGTTCAATCTCGTTCTCTAAGTTCTTTCGTTTCCTATCATCATCATCATTCTCAATAAAATTAGAAGGGTATTTCATTTTTTCCTTTATTTTCTTCTCATGATAATTATCATATTTTTGTTGTTTAATTTTTGTTCCCTTTTTGACTTGTTTTCGATACACCTTTCCAGTTTGACCTTTTACTTTTTCGAGTTTGTTTAGCAAGAACTCCATCTTTTTCACATAATCACGCACAGCCTTCACACTGTGTTCCATTATTGTTTTAAGATACTTCTTATCATGGACTCTATTGTATGACTGATTTAAATTGGGGTTATTACTCAAACTTATATCCCCACTGGTAGTACCCATACCTAGCTTTATTTTAGTTTGCATTGCAGCTGAAATACCTGCAGCGGCTAATTTTTCTTTCCAGGATGCATTCGATGAATTTATTCTGCTTAAAGCGTGTTTAAGTAAAATTTTATCTGCCGCATTACGATCTGATATGTTTTGATATTGTGAATAGGCAATATCATGATTTTTACATGCTTCATCTAACGGGTTAATTCCTTTATCACCACGTCGTAAACGTTTCTCTAATTTAGTTCCTGGACCACAATAGTTATACCCTGGAAGATGTAATTCAAATGGAAGTTTGTTTATCATTGAGTTTAACAAACCTTCCCCATTAATCGTTCGTTGTTGTTGTTGTTGTTGTCGATCAATCGAATAATACCTCATTTTAAAAGAAGTAAATAAAGACTGAATATAAATAACAGCGTCTTATGGCTTTATAATTAGTTTTACATCGGATATTTAACATGGAGGAGAAAAAGAAGAAACAAACAAACATCAAAATTGTGAAACAAAGAACATCTTTAACAGTAAATAATCATGATGTGAAAAAAAACAAAAATATTAAACACAGTATATTATTACCATCAACTGTACGATGCATCATATCGGGACCTTCAAACTGTGGAAAAACCAATATCATGCTAAGCCTTCTTGAACATCCCAATGGATTGAAATTTGAAAATGTCTACGTCTATTCAAAGTCTCTGTATCAACCTAAATATATGTATTTAGAGAAATTATTAAAACCAATAAAAGGAATCGGTTACTATGCATTCGATAATAGTGAACAAATATTATCTCCATCTGACGCTAAAGCAAATTCAATTTTCATATTTGATGACGTCGCGTGTGATAAACAGGATGTTATCAGAGAATATTTTAGTATGGGACGTCACAATAATATAGACTGTTTTTACTTGTGTCAAACATATGCAAAAATACCCAAACATTTGATAAGAGACAATGCTAACGTCTTAATATTATTTAAACAGGATGCCTTAAATTTACATCATGTATACTCTGATCATATTGGTACTGATATGTCATTTGACAGCTTTAAAACCATATGTTCATTCTGTTGGAAAGAACCATTTGGTTTTCTATCTATATTTAAGGATAATAAAATTGATGAAGGTCGATATCGGTTATGTTTTGATAAATATATATATCTGTAGTATCGCTTTTATAAATTATTACATAGTTGAACGTTGAAAGTTCATCATCATTATCATCATGGCTCCTGCTCGTACCGCGAAAAATAAAAAGGAAAAAACTAAAGATCAATCAGTTAAGAAAAAAATAATTTCAAAGAGAAAAGATATAAAGAATAAACTAGATATCTTAAAACATGGACAAATAGCCCACGAGAATGTATTTCAGCCTATAACAAAACATTGGAGGTGATTGAAAGTTTGATATCGGAACTTAAAAGAAGGGAACAATTTTCTGATGATGATAACTATGATGATGATGATGATGATAAAGATGACGAGGAGAAACTTTTTGGGGACCATAATAGTGAAGGGGAAAATGAGTCAGTGAAATCGGAACCTATACCCTCCACTTCTATCCCATTAGAGTTTAAGGATACTCCTACAGGAAACAAAATCACACATGCATATCAAACTGCACCAAAAATGAAAAGAAAATTATTTTCTTCCACAACAAAATCGTCGTCGTCGTCGTCGTCGTCGTCACGGAAACCATATAATCTTAGAAAATTAATAATAAAAAACGTGCAGGATGAAATCGAAGAAGAGGAAATTAGGAAACAAAGGGAATATGAAAAAGCACTAAATCAAACTATAAGAGAAAAATCATTTTCCGATTATTCTGATCAATATCATAGTTTACCTTTAAAGTACATCAAAAAGTTTGTAAAGGATCCAAATAGTAGTAATTCTGATGGAAAATTCCAAGTAAAGTTTGATAAGGATATCGAACGGTTTTCTATCGGTAACAAAACGATAGATTTCGATGGAGCTGATTTGATAATTGCAGGAAAAAAATATAAAGGCACTAATGGATTATATGGCTTGTTATTTAATCAGAATGTTCCCACCATCTATACAAATGATGACGCAAAAAACTATACTCACATATTATTTAAAACAAATGCTATCAAAAATGTAAAATCAAGTAAAAATAAGAAATTTAGAAAATTTATTGAACCAATAATAAATAAAACTGAGAGTAATTATACCAGTCCAACTGATGATGATGTTTTGAAACAGGGGGAGGGAATGTCTATGAAACTTTCAAACAATCCTATTGATTACGTTTTTTGGGATGATCCTAATGAATTGGTTGAGAGATTGGAGCTACTAGTTGCGTCTCAGGCTGCTGGTAATACAAATCACGTTAACGAGATTAATGCCATTATTGAAGAATTACGAGAAGCCAATATAATAGAATAAAAATATGTCTAAATTTGTAACCAAAGTAAAAAAAGATATTGTTGAAGAACTCCATAAACCATCAAGAGTAAATTTTAAAAGGAGGAAGGTTATTATCAAATCTCTATTGGACTTAATGCAAGCTGATTTGGTTGATATGAAAGAATACGTACAAGAAAACAAAGGATACAAATATATACTCGTCGTAATTAACTGTTTTTCTAAATACGTTTGGGCTTATCCGTTAAAAACAAAAACTGCCAAAGAGGTATCTAAAGCGATGGAAAATGTATTCAAAGAACAGACACCTATACATCTCTGTACAGACGCCGGTGGTGAATTTACTGGAAAAGAAATGATGATTTTAATGAAAAAATACAATGTCAAACATTATTTAGTTTACAGTGAGAAAAAAGCATCTATTGTTGAACGTGTAAATCGAACCCTTAAAGGAATGATGTGGAAAGAATTTAGTCTTCAAGGATCATACAAGTGGTTTGATATATTAAAACAAATCGTTTATTCCTATAATAATCGAGTACACAATACCACAGGTTTAAAACCGGCTGAAATTTCAAAAAAGCATGAAAAACTGCTATTAAACACAGTTTATAATCAAATTAAAATGACATCGAAACCAAAATTCGAGATAGGTGACCATGTAAGAATTTCCAAATTTAGAGGAGTTTTTGATAAACAATACCAACCAAATTGGTCAACAGAAATTTTTAGCGTAAAAAAAGTTCAACTTACAAATCCAGTGACATACCTACTTCAAGATGCAGAAAAACAAGACATTAAAGGAGGATTCTATGAACTTCAATTGCAAAAAGTTAAATATCCAGACATTTATTTAGTGGAAAAAGTGTTAAAACGTAAAAATAATAAAGTATTTGTAAAATGGTTAGGTTTCAGTAATAAGCATAATAGTTGGATAGATAAAAATAATGTAGAGTGACTTAATAAAATAATTTTGTTTCATGTACTTTTTATTTATTATATATTATTTACATGTTTTATACAAATAATTTATTTATCTTCAAACAGAAAAACAATATTTATAATTATATAACAACTTGGCGTTTGATAATGCACAATGCCAAGTAGTGCCATATGGATCCTTGTGAAAGTGACATTCGGGAACTTTCTTAAACTTGCTTAGCTTCGGTTCACTCTCCAGAGGTATTTTAAAAATTTTTTCTGCACTTATAAATTTTCTTAGAAAATTCACCTTTTCATCTCCTTTGACGTATATTTTTGGGGCATGATATCTTTTCATCACATGTTCTAAGACATTTGCTATTTCGTTCAAGTCTACTAAACCAGACTCCCATATTAGACCATGATATGAGTTTTCGAGATAAGATATCGTTTTTAAATCCTGGCCTTTTAACATGCTTTTGTTATATGGTGGTTTGAAAAGAAAATTTGAACAACGTGTTCCATCATACACAGCTAGTTCTTTTGGAATAAATCCAGAGGTACAATTAAATCCCTGGATATCAAGACACAAAATTGAATTTTTTCCTGCCATAGTTCGAGTTACGAGACACTATTGACGCCTAGTTCAATCTACTTTCTTTTATAAATAAAACTCTACCACTTTTTTTTAATTATTATTCTATTGGTGAGTAAAAATCACGTGAATTTACATCACACCCACTAAATAAAACTAAAAACAAATAAAATAAACCATAGTAGTTTTTTTACATTTTAATTTCAATATTTTTGTACTGTTCTATTTTGACATTAAAATCATAGACCTAATACTATTTACACCAAATACATAATTCACTAAACAAGTATCACAAAATTTTAATAACTTTACTCTATGTTTTAAGTGTTTATTAATATTTTTTTCAACTAAACAATTACATATTTGACATAAAAATTGTATTCTTTCAAAATCCATTTTGTGTAACGTACAGGGTCTTATTATAATAAATATATAATTTGACATGTACTGTAAACAGTAGAATTTACACTAAAAATTTCTCCTAATTCTGTCTGACCAGTGCTGTAAACAGTGGAATGTGCACTAAAAATGTCTTTTAGTTCTACAGGCTTACAATCAAGATAAATATTTTTATTTCGAAAATATCTGGCAGTATACCAGTTACAATATATATCTGCAGGTTCATTAATATTCACAGGAACATATGTTAAGTTTGATACACTGTCTTTTAAGTGAGGCACTAGACCTATTTGCTGATTAGCCAAATTAAATATTTTATCGTTTGGCTTTACATTTTCATCAGGTTTTATTAAATCATAATGTATGTGAAACCATACATTATAACCAGTGTCTTGAAATGTTCTTAAACCAACATTTCTCAAAATATAATATCGTCTATTATTAATTAAAACAAAATTATAACTGCGCTCTTCTGGATAATATTTCTTTGTCGTCGTCGTCGCCGTCCTTGGTTGACTATTAGTTAGGACACAATAATTGAAAAGAATACCATAGAAAAGTAAAACAAATTTACTCATTATTTTGCAGCCTTCTCCTTCTTTCGTACTCTTCTTTTAAATAATACAAAACGGTATATCTATTAATACTCTTTTGTCCGTTAACCTCTTTGTGAATTTTTTCACAGCGGCAAAATGCACAGATGTTTGGAGATATTGAGTTCCCTTTACACTCTTGACACGTTCTGTTGACTGGAACAGGCATATATTACCACCAGTCTGGTTCGTGATCGACTGCTATTAAATCCTCTGTATTTTACATATATATTAATTACTTTAAGTGCTATACGTTTTTTATCCCCTGGTATAAGCTATTATTCGAAACAAATATTATTTATTATAACAACATTATTATTGATCATCTCAATACTACACAAAGATCTCCTTATCTACATCCTCGACCTTTTCTTATCTGCGAACCTGACCTCTAGTCTTACGTCGTCGAAAATTAAAACAAGCTATTCTCGGTATTTTTCCAAAAACTAATATTTTACGTATTTATTCAAACATTGCTCATCTCAATACTACACAAACATCTCCTTATCTACATCCTCGACCTTTTCTTATCTGCGAACCTGACCTCTAGTCTTACGTCGAACATTAACAGAAAAACAATTCTCGGTACTCGACCTTTTCTTATCTGCGAACCTGACCTCTAGTCTTACGTCGAACATATTCATTTTAATTAACAGAAAAACAATTCTGGGAATTCGGCGAGGCGAGGCTCGGCTCTTGTGATGACGCGAAGCTCGCTTCTTGGAAGTTTTTTTCAAAAATCACACCTACCTGTGCAAACCAGGTGTCACGCAAAAGACAGGTGCACAAAAGTGACAGGTAAACACTTCTTGCAGGCAGGTGAGCCGAAGAGCTCCTGGGACCGATCGGTGGTCAAGATGCCATCGAGGTGTCCCAGGACCGCCCCTGCTATACTACTAATATGGATTGGATGAATACTCAAAACCTTGTTTTAACTTTACTTTATTTCACTTTTTAAGTTTTACTTTAATCCTCCGGCCTTAATTTTAACGGCGCACTATATTCGGGCTCCTCCGTATATTGGAAGTTTCCATAGTACCTAACTTATCCTTTTAAAATCAAGCGTGCCAGTTAAAACAAGATTAGAAATAAACGTCATGTTACCTATCAACGGAAATTCATTGATTGTTAAAATCAAATTTACAGTATTGTTAACACTTTGTTGTATTTAGAATCCGTTTTCTTAAAAAAATACAATAATCAGCTTGATCACCCAATAAACCACTACATTATTAATATTTGTGCATCAAGCTATAAATAACTTCACACAAAAATGCCACGACTAAACCAAAGGGAGATGGAAATTGCTGTAAGGTAAGAAGATATAATTTTTATTTTTTCCCGAATGTGTAGAAGCATTCTTTCATAGGTTGAGAGGATTAGGACATTCTCTCAAAGAAATAGCAACTCGACCCAGGATGACCAGTCGTAGAGACGACCAGCGTATACTGCCGCCGTTTAAATGTCTCCTGCATGACCATACGGCTTCGTCTTCACAAGCGCAATTTACATGCTTGAAGACAAGCAGCGTCTCCCCTACTCCTAAGGATCTATCGGGCTACAAGAAGGGGATGGGCAATGGATGATCAACATTGGGGAATAGCAGAATGGGCTAGGTGCGTGCTCGTGGATGAAGCTAGATTGTAACCTGTTTAATTCTGATGAGCGTACTTTAATGTGGAGAGGCAGAGGGGAACGATTCAGAGAAGAGCATATGGAAGCGAGGGTGGCGTTTGGAGGAGGCGGTGTCACTGTTTGGGGTGGAATCATGAAGAATGGTAGGACTGAATTGATTGTGGAAAAAATGACTGCCGCGACGTATGCAGAGAGATGTTTGAGATATATTATTTTACCCTTTGCAGATAATTTTGGGAGCGACTTTGTTTTAGTCGACGACAATGCTCGTCCTCATACAGCAAGAATCGTCAACGACTTGCTTAGGGAAAATAATATCGCGTGATTGATTTGGCCTGCGAGGTTGCCGGATATGAATCCTATAGAGCATGTGTGGAGTACTCTTAAGTTACGTTTGAATCGGAAAGGTACTGAATATAAAAATTTGCAACTGGTGGAGGTGATTTTGCGTGAATGGAAAGCTATTCCCCAAAAAATCATTGACGGACTAGTGGCTTCTACGCCCGAGAGAGTTAGAGAAGTCACTCTAAATATAGGCGGCCCAACAAGGTTTTGAATGTTCAACAAATCATTATTTTTGTCTGATGCAGTCCAGAGTATTTGTCCTTATTTTTTACATGAGTCATTATAGTGAACAAAGAACTAATGTTGTTGTTGTTGTTGTTGAGTTCCTAAATAAATCATTGTACATGTTTTCAGGGCGGGTTCTTTATCTCAGGAGGAGAGGGATAGAAGTTATTAAAGACTAACTTGATTAATACACTTTATAAAATAAAACAAATTGGTATAGAAACAGAAAAAGAAAAAAAAACATTTTTTTCGAAAACCATAGTAGATATTAGCAAAATCCCGAGGGGTCAACCGCGGCCAAAAATTTGTACACCAATGCCAACTAATGCCATCTACTTTTCATAGTAATGCCAATGTATTGCCATAGTATTGCCAAATTATGCGGACTAGTGCCAACCAATGCCAACTATTGCCAAATATTGCCACTAAATTTCCAATTAATGCCACTAATTTGAATATTGTAATGCCACTAATTCCTATAGTAGTGCCAGTAATGCCAACTAATGCCACTAATATCTATAGTAGTGCCACCTAAGGTTAACCATTGCCAACTAATTTCTTATAGCTATAATGGTCTACAAATATTAATGAACCATTATTACACTGATTTCTTCATAATATATTATTTAGGAAGAAGGAATATATTGAAACTATCAACAACATACTATACAGCTTAGATTAGATAGATATACTTATATTGACAGTAAAGTTTCTTTAAGAGGTATATAAAAAGGTTACATTATCCCTTGAAATGCAGTAGTCTACATATTATTATATTGGTTTATTAACCATAATTTTTATTTGTTTTGTCAATGATCTTGTATGAGAACATTTTGATGCACAGCATTTTGGCAAATTTTTACATTTTGGGTATTACTTACTAATAAAATGCACTTTGTTTTCTGAACAAGTGCATATTTTCGACAATACATGAAAATGAAGAATAAACAGTTATTTTCGGCGTTTTTATTCGTTTTTAGGACGAGTAGGTATATAGTGGTTATGGATTCAAAACAAAGTTAAACATAGCCTTGATTGCCATAGCAACAAAAAAAACCGCTGAAGTCAACACTAAGCAAATAATTTTCTAACTACAGGGGTTTTGGTAATATTTTGTAAATATACAGGGTGCTTCGTTTTCTGGAATTAAGATCAACTTTGTTTTCTCAAATGTAACACCCTGTATATTGTCGGCAAGAATTAATTGTCTTTCTCACCCCGATTCCAACGATATAAGATTTGTTCCTGTTTGCTTCAGTAGTTTTTGAGATATTCTTATTTTAAATGACATCAATTTGCAACGCAAATCGTATTTTGAAGAATACAAATGACTTGAACTATGATTTTATGACTAAAAGACGCTAAAAGAGATGGACATATAGAGAGTATTCAATTCATTTGTATTTTTTTAAATACGATAAATTGAATATTGACTTTGATAGCGTCAAGCGTCATTGCAAATTAATGTTATTCCATTGCAATCGGCATTTGAAAAATGTTTTATTCAGGGTGTTACATTTGAAAAAACAAACTTGGAGTTGATTCCAAAATAACAGATCACCCTGTACATCTACGAACTACATCGAAAAAAAATTGCCAAATTTTAATAAATGTATTTAATTTTATTTTGTATTTGTACAAATGTAAAAGTTGATAGGGGGGTGCATAAATATCCAAAAATCCTTGTACATATTTAACCGTACCCGTTATTTGAATGTAAAATCATAGCATTTTCTTAAATAATCTTTTTATATTCACAACATCGAGTCTTTTTAAAGTGAATGGTGCATTGCCCGGCAGTTCGATTGGACCGTAGAAAAAATAATTTTTTTCTACCGTATCAATATCATCCCTTTTAGGCCAAACAAACTGATCTCCGCTTTGTTTCAAAAATTTCACTTTGAATTTATCACCCTCTAAAATGTCCATAACTGTCCCAAGAAACCACTGCTTATCGTAGGCAACTGTATAGTAGTTATCTGGGCCAATGTCACTAACTGTTAGATCTTCAGTCTCTGAATTTGGTTCATTGTCCGTTATACAACTTTCATCAATATTTCCATCTTCATCTACATCTGTATCGCTTCGGGGATCACTCAAAATCACACTACTCTCATTACTTGATATTTCCTGTTCATAGTCGCGTTTGTTTTTCAATTTAAAAGTTTTCTTCGAATATAGTGCTTCGGTTTTCAGCTTTCTTTTTAGAGTAGGCTTACCACTCTTATTGACTATAAAACGACTTAGTCGGTCGTTACATAAGCGCCCGTTTGCGTCGCTTAGCAACCAGCAATATGTTGACTTTTTTATCACTGCTGTCTTATCTTTTAATGGAATTTCCAGGTACGCATCCTCCACTTTAACGTTGTTAACTTCGTTCGAATAATCTTTCAAATCTAATGAACATCTATTTGTAGTTTGATTCATATCTAGATTAATACTGTCGTTGTTTTCTTTCTTGTTTAGATTTTTAGATTCTGTATGATTTGTGAAATCATCGATGTCACTTTCCATCTCGCTTTCCATATTATCCTCCATTATTCTGGATGAAAGCCGAGTGAAGTTGCATCATTCTTGGCATCTTCCAATGCTCTTTCTATAACAGCTTCTACGTCTACACACACTATCTCCTCTTGACTGATACTGTTCTCATGATCTCTTCGTTTTTTAAGTTCTCGTGGAAACACAAAATCGCTTTTCATTTCGCCAATGGTATTATTTATCGTATGAATTCGAGATACTTTATACAATAGATCCTTAATACTAACGTTTATGATCGTTGAAAATGTAGAAGTCATGGATCTTGCAGCTCGAAATAGCTTTTCGCATGGCTGACTGCTCATATTAGCAAATTGTAGCATGTCACTATTCAAACCACACTCTACGCTATTGTGTTTGAATAATAAAACAACCTTTATGATGCTATGGGCGTTAAGTTCGATGCAGTTATAACAGTTGGCCGAAATAAAGTTGTCTTTCAACGTTAAAGTCTTACTTTTTTTAATTGATGATCTCCACACTCTTAATAAAAAAACAGCGTACCAAATTCTATATATTCTTTCACATAGTGGAATATTCTCCTTTTTCTCGTCTCCCAAAAATGCAGATAATATGTTAATTCATAATTTTTAAGTAGATTCGAGTATCATCTGTATCAGGCATTATTTTTAAAATATCAATAATTTTATCGCTGCATAATTTTTCGGCCGACGAAAAATTCATCTTGTCCTCAGCTTTCACGTCTGATGCCGTTAGGAGATGCTTATCTTTCGGTATTGTGTTTATGATATTGACAATGTGTTGCTGAGTTGCTTCAAATTTTCCCAGAGTCAATTTAATATCTGTTTTCAAAAATCTTACTCTCATCTTTGTCACGATATGTATGAAATCTTGGAAGTAACATATATTTGTTGCATCTGTATCCATATGGTACCATTTATAAACAGAGCCGAGAGTAGTTATAATATGGGAGCGCCTCCTCCTCCTCCTCTTCCTCTCTCTCATGTCCCTCATTCTTAACTTCCTCCCCTTTTATTCTCATTCGCATCATATTTTTAATTTTTTCTCTTTGTTCTCCCACATTTGATTTTGCATTCTTAAGTCTTATAAATAGGTGCATCATGATCATTTTAGTATGCCGAGGCACATTTACTAAGCTGTGCTCGAGTTGCGTAAAAAGTTATTTTTGAATTTTTCCACCAATTTTGTATAAAACAAAAAGAAAAAATGTGTCAAGTAATAAGTGAATTATGTGTAATCGCGAAAAATTAACTACAACTATCAGACAGTTAAAAGTTAAATATCTCAATTTCTTTGAAGTGATTTCGAAAGATGAATACACCAAGCTGTTTTATCCACTGAAACGAGATTATTTGGAAGCAATTGACTGTTGTGATGATTATTTAGAAGGAATTATAAGCCTTACTACGTTTTTCAATACATTTGGGAAATCATACTTTGTAGGAGAATTAAGCCACCTAATAGAATTTATAGGAGAAGATTGCCAATTTATACCTGCTATTATTGCAACCCAAAAGAGGTTTCAATTATACGAAGATAAAAAACAGGTATTATCAAAGAAAGTTAATCCTATTCGCAAGAGACGTCCCCCTACATATTTAAAATATTATGTTAAATAAATGAAATGGCTGAGTTGCTGATTGCAGTTAAATTATTAGAGGAGAAATTTAGTAATCTTTCAAAAACCTATTTCTCATATTGTATGGCAAGTGGTCCGGAGTGGATAGACTTTTATTGTAATCAATCTGAGGAATTCGTAAAGGCTGCCCTCTGTTGCAACAAATACATTGAAACATTAAATTTTTTTCAACTTATTCAAGATCTAAAAGATATTGGCTTTGGTTACTATTTAAAAGACTTGAAGCAATTTATTGACGAGGATACTATTCTTCAAGAAATTGAAAAGGAAGAATAAATTTAATAATATTTACAATGGAGCAAATGGTTACTGAAATGTATGAAGAGTTTATTATATCTGCTGCATACTTCCAATATTTATCAATTGTAGGCGAAGAAGACGCAGAAGCACAAGATTTGTCAGCATATGTTAATAATATAGATCGAATGGAACAATGTAAATTAGCCGCTAAATTTTGTAATGATTATTTAAAATATAAAAATGAGTATGAACTTTTAAATGAATTTAGAAAATTAGATTTAAGGTATCATATTAATTGTATTCAATCATGGTTGGTTAATGCAAAATAAAAAGGTAATTAAGTTTTTTATATTTTTATTCATTCATAAAACAATTGTCATATAAAAATAACACATTTGTCAAAGCACACATACAAGGTGATTTTGAATGATAGAAGCATTTTGGTTCCATTAGCTTTAGCGCTGGTTGTTCATCTATTTCAATCACAGGCTTTTTAGAATATTTCTGTATAAAATCCTTTTTTTCGCTTCCTTTTACAAAAACAAAATCTGCTTTCTTCGTAAGTGTTTCAATTATTTTTGGGAAATGATGTAATGGAGTAAATCCATTATTCCAATGTATACAATGATAATTTTTCGTTAACCATACCGCCTGCTTGTGACAATCAGGTGAAAGAAACTCCATTGGAAAAGGCCTTTTAAAAATGTAATGAGTCATTTCATAACCATCAAAAGCTGCAAGCTCTTTCGGTATAAATTTATTTTTTTCATCCTTGAATCCTTGAATATCTATAACCAATCTCATATTTTCAAAGCAGCAAATTTTTTAATGAGACTTTTTTTACTTGAATAATTTGCAATTTCTTCTTTCAGTTGATTAATTTTAAAAATAAATTTTTCAATTTGTAGTTGTAGTTTTGATGTCATGACTAAAACTAAAAGCTTTTGAAAATTTCTTTAAATTAAATCGAAATATGAAAATAGTGGGGATAAAGTTTATAATTGTTTCACAATTTTAGTAAGAGGGTTGTAGCTAAATAATTTGTCATGTAAAATAAGACAATAAGCAGAAGTATCTTTTTTAATTGCATTGTGTGTCTCAAATTCAATTCTCATTACTACGGATCCCGTTTGAATTGTTTCTTTTTGATGGGAG
Source organism: Kuschelorhynchus macadamiae (assembly GCA_030620095.1). NCBI lineage: Eukaryota > Metazoa > Arthropoda > Insecta > Coleoptera > Curculionidae > Kuschelorhynchus > Kuschelorhynchus macadamiae. The sequence goes on along the minus strand of JAUTXW010002433.1, from coordinate 4,102 downwards.
CAATCAATATGTGTAATAGGACTAATGTTTTTGAATTGTTCAGGATTAAAAATGGGTTCATTTGGAACACCATAGTAAGACTGTCTAAAGTTGGCAAACATTTCGTATAAAGCAGAAAATTTGTTTTCTTCGAAATTTAAGTACAAATCGTGATAAGGATATCTTTCAGAATTTAAATATACTCTAATATTTGACAAGGTAATATTGTCAAATTTACTCATATCTTTAACAATTTTCCCTTTTCTGTTTTCTTGAAAGCCAATCACAACATGACGAGGAGCTTCTAGTTTACTAGTTGTTTTTACCGGCCATGTGTGACGGGTTGTTTCGGTTAGAGAAGAATATTCAACAAGTTCCCAACTCCTGAATCCTATCAATATATCTTTATTTGATTCTAATATTTTTGATAGAGCAAGTTGTTGTGGCATATCAACTAAAATGTGAGGAACTTTCCAATAAATTTTATCGAAAGTAACCAATGGAGTGTCAGGAGCAGTAACAAGGTGTGCCGGATCTTCTTTGAAAATAACACCATCTAAATCATCAGTTGATCTAATAAGAACCAATTCCTGTTTCATATTCATAATAATTTTTCTGTAATCTTCAAAAAATCCTAAAAGCATTTTTAGTGGTATGGATACGGAGAATTTTCCATCATTATCAACTAAAATTGTATCACCTTCTTTCCGATGTGGAAACCAACCTGCATTTTCCAGTTTTAAACTTTCGTTGGTATTGTGAGAAAGGTAGCTTTTTAAGGTTGATGCTAATCCAACATTTCTTATTGAATCTATAGTAATTCCGTTTAGTTCATAGCGGATTTCTCTGAACAAAAAGGCTATACCATTGTTAATAAATAGCAATTCTTTCTTATATTTACCTTCTGTATTAGTTAATTTTCCTTCGATATAAAGTAAACTATCTGATGGTAGAGTGTAAGCATCGAGTTCTTGAATTGGGATCCTTATTTCATCATTGTAATCGAATTTTGAAGAAATATATGGTTGATATGTGTGAAGCTCAGAACTGACGATGGAATTGTCTACATAAAGCTTTTCGTTTACGTTTAATATGTTCATTATTTTAAAACAGTGAAACCCAAGGATGTGAGAAATTTACGATTATCTCGTCTTAACTTGTTGGTGTTGGATTTGATACTGAACTGTTGTTTAGGCTTTTTCTTTTTATAAGTTTTTACTTTGTTGATAGTGGTAGGGGCAAGTCTCATCCCAAGGGCTCTATTATATCTAACAACCATTTTATATTTCACTTGTTTGTAAATGCAACCTTACTGTTATAGTTTCTCCTCTAAAACTGATAAGTTCTCCGTCTTGATCAACTATTTTAACTGTTATATTGTTAATTGCTTTGACGCTAACTGGAAAATACAAAATGGGCAAAGGAGATTCAACTATTTTATACCCTGGAGCTACAGTTGGATAAAACTGGTGAATAATATGAACAGGTTTACCATTATTGTAAGAACCGACACAAATATTACAGTCAATACAAATAGCATTCACCTTAGTTATTTTTGCAACATTATCTGATTCTTCCTCTTTCATAGCTTCTAGTATCCTGCTATTAAAACCCAACATTTTTCCTATCGAATCTTCCTTGGTAAAATCAATTATTCTACTACACATTAAAAAAGTTTTTAGAGTATTAACATTTGCTTTTAAAAGAAAAAAAATTTTTTCATTCGGAAATAAATCTTCTATACTTTCTCTTATGTATGTTTCTATATCTGTAATGTCATAAGTTCCGTCGGGAATAACAATTACTTTATTATCTATATAAAATTTATTATATCCTTCTTTTATATTGGGGATAGTCATAAACGTTTCAAAATCAGCTAAACCCAGGTAATATTGTTTTTCATCCTCTAAATATATGGGCGGATTAAAATCAGCAGACAAAACAGAACTGTTTCCTGATATGGCAATTGTGGTAGACATTGCAGTTTATTTATGAATGAGATATTACAATAAATAATGAGTTTATATATTTTTTTGCAAAAATTTTAGGGATAGTTGACCACAGTTATATGAATTAAATTTTTGTTTATTTTCATAAGTATAAAATACATCCACTTTGCCATTCGAATTAAAATATTTGAGAAGTTCTAAAGGTGGTTTTAAATTTCCATAACTATCAAAATATATTACATTTTTGTTATTTTTAATATAAGCAGTCCAATGAGATCCTTTATTTTGTTTTTTATCCAAATTTACAATACCACATTCTTTCAGATTAATTTTTTTTGGAAGTTCATCGAGCATAAAAACACCTCTAAAGCCAGTTATTTTTAACAGCTTTACATATTTAATAATATCATTGTTCGTAAGTGCTCTTTTTGGAAAACTTATTTTGAGTTTTTTTTTTGTCTGATTGCTTTCATTTTGACGGATCCTCCTTTATAAGGTCTAATAAATAGTCCCTTTCCTTTATATGGTCTAATATATAATCCTTTACCTTCTTTAGAAGCATTTTCCATTGCAATATTATGTCTATGTATTTCTTCTAGTTGCTGTTTAGCTGCTTTAGCATCATTTACTGCCTTAGCAATTCCTGCCGCGCCTCCACCTAGTGCACCCAGGGCGCCAAGAATGGGAAACAAAAGAGGTAGAAATCCTCCAATTTTTTTGGGTGTTCGAATGATACGTTTTTTCTCAATTTAAGTTTACCCCTTTTGTATTTTTTAATCCCAAACCGAACTTTCTTTTACCCTTCATTATTCCTGCAACACTTAAAGCTGCAATTTTTTCACCAATAGAAGAATCTTTAGCTTTTACCCTATCCCAGGCTTTTTTTTCTAATATTTGGTCAGATATGTGTCTTTTTGATAAATCTTCAGTCTGAGAGTAAGATATATCATGTTCTTTGCAAGCGGAATCCAATGGATTTACACCAACGTCACCTCTAGTTAATCTTTTTTCCAAGTTGGTGCCGGGACCACAATAATTATATCCTGGTATATGAACTTCGAAAGGTAATTTACTAATTAATTTATTTACTAAACCAGAGCCTTTTCTATTACGTCTTTTAATAGTTTTTTTCAACTTATGACGACCCACAGTCATTGAAGTTCTTTTTATACTAAAAACACATTGACATTTTTCTGGTATAAATACTTTTACAGCTAAAAATATTTACTAGTGTGATTAAGAATGAGGATTGAAAAACAAAAATTCTCATTACCAGTAAATAATCATGACGAAAAAATTTTAAGTAAACAGTTGAGAAAACATGGTGACTTATTTTGCGGTGGTTCAAAAAGAGGGCTTATAGTTGGTTGCAGTGGTAGCGGTAAAACCAACGTTATGCTTACACTGCTCGAGCATCCTAATGGAATTAGGTTTGAAAATGTCTATGTTTATTCAAAGTCATTAGATCAACCAAAATATGAATATTTAAGGAAGTTGTTAAAGCCTATGAAAGAAATTGGAACCGATTGTTTTTTTTATTTTTCAAGGATATTCTCAATCCTTAAACGTCTAATTCGAGAAAATGCAAACTTATTAATTTTATTTAAACAGACTGTTTGAGTTTAAACATATATATAATGACCACTGTATATTGGATATGACATTTGATCAGTTTAAAAATATTTTAAAGTAACTGTTGGATGATCCATATGGCTTTCTTTGTAATTGACAAAGATTGTGAAGTAAATCATAAGACAGATATAGGAGTAAATTCGATTCCTTTATATATTTATAAAAAGTAAAAAATTTGCAGTTTTATTTCATTTAAAACTTGTACAGCATGGATAAACGTTTAGCTCGAGAATTAAAATCGAGACAAGCCGAGATGGAAGCAGAATATCAAAGCTGAAATTAGCTACTTCTACTGCTCAGTCCGAATTAGAACAAACTTATAGACCAGTAACACAACCACTTAAACAGCTAATTTCAAGTATTGGTAAATCCGAACCATTCGATTTAAAAGAAGAAAAAAGAGTTTCAAAGTATGAAGAATTCAAAACACTCTACAAAGCTTTATAAAACATCAACTCCGACGAAAAATATTCAGAAAACAGAAAACTCCGTTACTCCCTACAGAACTACCAACATTTTTAAATGACAGTAGTATCACTTCT
>JAUTXW010002432.1:0-44800 GCA_030620095.1 Kuschelorhynchus macadamiae | reverse complement strand
CCTCTCTCTCTCTCTCTCTCTCTTTTCTTCATTGATTGAAGTTTCATACGGTCATCAGTGCTTTAAATTTTCCTATAAAACTACAAGTTTTGCAAAAGCAGGTCATTTCTGGGTCTATTGTAATTGGTCACTCTGACATTATCACCTGAATAAAAGTCATCTTCCAAGAGGTGGGTAACATACCAGAAGATAAGGACACATTAAATACAATGCCTCAAGAAACTGGGACGCAAGCCATCAGACCCTGGGCCTTTATTAAGATACAGAGCTGAAAACTTAGAATAAATGTTCGATATTAAAATAACAAAGCCAGATAAGTTTAAATCATTAAAAGACATTGAGCTATTAGGTACACAGTGAAAGTACATATGTGGGGTAAAAAAACATTCGCAAACAAATTTGGCTGGGAATTGTTCTCTAGAAATCTTAATATTATTATATGACATTTCCATGGGAATACTAGCACATTTCTTTTTATATTTTACAAATTTATTTCTTCTCTTACACCTAAGGGAAGATTCAGTAGTTACTACATAATCACGGTAACAGTGCCTTTTTAAAGCTTTTCAGTTGGATCTAATACTAGAAAAGCTAATATAATTTAAGTGTAACTTTGTCTTTAAATATTTCTTATGAGCTAGCTGGAAACTTTTAAGATGAATATTTTTACAATGGTACAAATAATTCTATGCTCAGATATACAATTTCATAAAACTATTAATCATGTTCTAGGGTTTTATTTAAGAACAATAAATCCTACTTAAACTTAGAAAAAAACGTTAAAACTGCATCGCCATCCATCTCGCCAAAGTCTCTATAAAATCCATCACCTGTGAGTCCACTGTCACTGTAATATATTCTGAATGAAAGTATAAGATACTCTTCCATCATTGAACCTCAATTTTTTATTCCATCATTGAACCTCAATGATGGAATAAAAACTCTTAAAAACTGTTACATCTATCAATAGATGCAGAGTGAAGTGGTTAAATTTAATATCGCCATATTTTAGGGATAAATTAGAACCTAACAGATCAATCAAAGTCGACCTTCTTTTGATTTTGATTATACATAGAAAAAAAATATTTAGTCTGGCATTGGAGCCTGCATAATTATTTTTTTTTATCTTGACTATTTAGAAAAATAAACGTGGGAGGACATTAAAGCATTTATCGTCTAATAATTTTCCTCATTTATTCTAAAATAAGCTTGAATCATTAAAACTCTCTTTGTATATCCACATCACAGTTTGGAAGACTGCATTTCACAGTTCACAGTTCTTCTTACCAAAATAGTAGCCAATCCTTTTTGCTACTCCGCAAAACATTACTTAAGTTCTTTCTCATACTTAACTCTCATAATAAAAATCTAAAGCATAAGCCACACTTTTGCAGTACAATTTGCTTCAAATATACTTTTAAACTTTGCCTCCGATTTTTGCTATCCCTACATAGGAGAGTCGAGATTATTACCTTTGATCTATCCTAAACACAAAAATCTAATTGTGACCACCTCTATTGTTGATAGCAGCTCTACATCGGTTATGCATTATTATTAAATTGTCTGTCTCATTTTGGCCAATTTGTTGCCAGTCTTTATGTATACAATTTGACAGCTTGAACAACGTTCAATGGGATTTAAGTCAGGGGATAGAACTCAATAATAGAATGATATTGCGCTGATTCAAAAAATGAGTTACTGTTCTTGTTATGTACGATCGGGCATTGTCCTGCATAAAAATTAATTAATTCCCTATTAACACTGCCTGAGGAATAAAATGGGTTGAACTATTGTATAACAAAACAAAACTCAACAAAAATGAGATCAGTTCGATGACCATTATCCACCACTCCAGCCCAAGCCAGCACTGCTTCGTTTTCCTACCGTTCTGCCTCAATTCTTTTAGAATCTGGCCTCATATCAATCATGGATTTATCGGTAATGAACCCGTACGATGCCGTTCGCTGTTCCTATGATTTGGCGATAACCGAAAGAACACATTACTGACTGTTACTTTTGCTTTTCGGAGAAAGAAAGGTCTCTGATACAGTATCCAAATTTACTATCCACCATACGCCCGATGCCTCATAGTGACGAATTGCCAGTACCTAATCCACTTTAGAAATATACCCTTGATTCTGATGATCAAACGGTCCATAAACCTAGCAAGACTCAGAATTGTCCAGTAAAAAGCCTCATAAAATAAGTTAAAGTGAACTAAGTGACCTTATAAAGGATTTAGCCCAGAAAAAGCAGAACTATTTACCTCTCGATTGCAACAATGGAATTTACTTAAGATGAAGTAAAAGTCTCTGTGTAGCGAAACCATCACAAAAACCTAACACCACTGTTTAACATGGAAAACAATTTAGTAGCCTGTAGGGACATTGAGGAATTAATTATATTAAATATGGACTATGATGCAAAAGACTGGAGACTTTTCATTGATTCCTCAAAAGTAAGACTTAAAGCTCCATAATGGAAACCAGTTGCATTCAGTTCCAGTTCCATATGAAAGAAACCTTTAGCAATTTGAATTTATTACTGGAGACCATACAATATGAAAGATATAAATTGCAAATTTGTGGAGATTTAAAAGTTGTGGCGATTTTGCTTGGAATACAACTAGGTTATATCAAATACTGCTGCTTCCTCTGCGAATGGGACATTCGAGCATAATCGGATTACTAGAAAATTTCGCCACCGGGAAAGTCTTTTGAGGCAGAAAAGAAAAATGTAACAGCGCGCCATTATTTCCTCCTGAAAAGATTTTACTACCGCCACTTCATATAAAATTGGGACTGACGAAAAATGTTTAATGACCATGGACAAAGAAGGCCGTGCTTTCAGTTATCTAAAAGAAAGGTTCCTTAGAATCAATGACGCTAAAAATAAAAACGCTTGGAATTCCTTTGAAATAGTTGCAACAAATTTTTTGGGAAACATGAAGCAAGAAAACTATAAAAACCTGATCGCCCAACTTCTTTTATGTTAGGGAAACCTAGGGCATAATATGTCGTTGACAATTCATTTCCTGGATTCTCATCTGGATTACTTTTCGTCGGCTCTTAAAAAAAATATGAACTATGATACAAAAGACTGGAGACTTTTCATTGATTCCTCAAAAGTAAGACTTAAAGCTCGATAATGGAAACAAGTTGCATTCAGTTCCAATAGGACATGCAGTCCATATGAAAGAAACCTTTAGCAATTTGAAATTATTACTGGAGACCATACAATATGAAAGATATAAATTGCAAATTTATGGAGATTTAAAAGTTGTGGCGATTTTGCTTGGAATGCAACTGGGTTATATCAAATACTGCTGCTTCGTCTGCGAATGGGACATTCGAGCATAATCGGATTACTAGAAAATGTGGCCACCGGGAAAGTCTTTTGAGGCAGAAAAGAAAAATGTAACAGCGCGCCATTATTTCCACCTGAAAAGATTTTACTACCGCCACTTCATATAAAATTGGGACTTATGAAAAATGTTTAATGACCATGGACAAAGAAGGCCGTACTTTCAGTTATTTAAAAGAAAAGTTCCCTAGAATCAGTGACGCTAAAAATAAAGACGCTTGGAATTCCTTTAAAATAGTTGCAAGAAATTTTTTGGGAAACATAAAACAAGAAAACTAAAAAAACCTGATTGCCCAACTTGTTTTGTGTTATGAAAACCTAGGGCATAATATGTCGTTGAAAATTCATTTCCTGGATTCTCATCTGGATTACTTTTCAGAAGAAAATGGTGGTGCTGTAAGTAACCAGCACGGTGAGAGGTTCCACCAGAATATTTCAAAAATGGCAAGAAGGTATCAGGGAAAATGAAACTGTGAGATGTTAGCTGACTACTGCGAGACTATTACGAGAGATGCCCCAAAAGCTGCTTTCGAAGGGTAGTCTAAGAAGAGCAAAGTGAGTGTCTAACCTTTAGATTCAATGATAAAAATATGCTATTTAATAGCTTTTGTTGAACCAACTATATATTTTTTTCTGTATTTTGTATGTTCATTGTATGTGCCTATAAATTAAAATTTTGTAACAGAAAATTCAGATTGTTTTTTGCGAGCCAACTAAATTCTTTAATAGGTTGTAACATTTTTATTTCGTCACTACATTTTAATGCATAAAAATCCGTAAATCCGGTACTGTTAGTCTCCTATCGATGTAGTAAGGTGCTCGCGGTCTCTGCTTAGCGAAATCTTCCGCTTCATATTGAAGCAATTCACTAGTCTTCTTGTAGATGACGCCTTAGTTTTGTTCAATTAGTAATTTTACTTTCTTCTCCTTTAAATATTTTTTCTTCCCTGTGATCCAGCTCAGGGATTGGCTATTGTCCAGATTTGGTCAGTTTGATTTTAGTAAAGTGGCACCACTGACGGATTGTCATCCCCTACTGCTGCCTTGACCTGGTGGTGAGGTAGGTTAAGCTTCTTGTCTCTCTGGAAGGTGAAGGTTAAGTGTGAAAGTTTGTCGGCGAATTGATTTTGTTCTCATCCAGGACATCTTTTGGGATTTACGTCGGCAACTTAGTTAAAAACGCTCCTATGTGTATTTAATTACGTTGTACCTTAATATTTTTGGTTGAGGAACCTTTTATTACTCTCTTGTAAGGATTTAACTGCACTTGACCACCTACCATATTTGTTTGATGGGACAAACTTTACTAAATGACTAATAAGAAACCCTTTACCATCAAATAAGGTGAGATAACCCAATTTTATATTCACTAAAATGTGATATATTTTCCCTGTACATATTTTCTTGCATTTTGCCATATTATTTTTATAGGTTATGTTCTAACATCTAGCTTAGATATAGTTTCTCGGCTATCACTAAGGTCTTTTTGTTTATATATAAAAAAAGGGTTATTTTTTTTGTTACTTAGTTCTCTCATTAAAAAGTAAATATAAGGTCACAGAGTTATTTTACTTATTGAAATTAAGAGCTATGGGGACACTCTTGATTGCCTTTTGATTTGTGTAGCAAACAATGTATTCAATAGTACTTTTCATTTTCTTAAGATATGTGCTGAATGTATATATACCTTATGTTTGCTATAATTATTAAGTTTATTTCTGCAATACAAAAAGATCTATTTGTAACCTCCATAAGCCAATTGTGATTTAAGTTTGCATAAAGTAAAGAATAGTAAATACATTGGGGAGAATTTGTTTTCTTTAATAAGTGTGTTTCAATACAACTATTACAGGTGTATGTTATAATTAGGAAAGAGGCCTATATATCTATAAAAATCACTTTAATTTTGATATTTCTTTGAAGACCGAAACAACCTTATAAGATATAAATACGTGTTATCTGCTTTAAGCAATTTGGCAAAATTGAACAATATTGTATCAGTGATTGACATTGTCTGTCTGTAACATCTTATATTAACTTACATATACTGGAGTAATGACATTTTGTATTGATATGTAAGATTTTAAGGGTGGATTCTTGTTACTATTCACAATAAGGGCTGTAATGTACCTATATTAGTATTAATTAATAGATATGTTGCTTATATTTTGTATATAATGTTATGGGGTTATAGTTGATAACATTATGTATCGTAAAAGACATGTACGAGCCTAATATTTTGAATTTCTATAATAGAATGACTTAAGATTTTTTGTAGTTTGGGTAAATTGGTTTAAATGAAGTCAAGCTGGGAAATATTGATACATTTTTGTATGGAATTATTTTCCTTATTTGCTATATTGGGTGTTGAGTTGTTAAACAGACCTATATACTTTTATTTGGGGTGTAAATCTTAGACGTTTGTACTATTCTAGGGTTTTTTTTTCTTCTTCTCCCTCCCCTTCTACTTCTTGTTCCTGTTCTCCTAACCAGGGTTCGAACCTGGATGTGTCATTGTAAGTGGAGCAGAGTGTACGTACCCAGTTTTCCTGCTGGAAATGTCTTCGATGACACTTACATCATAGACTGCTGATCTAAGTCACCGATGCTGATAGACACTTAGATAAGTATCTTAATTTTAACATCTCTTGTGCTGAATTGACTTTTTGCTGATCAACTTTATGCCTTTTTCTATTTCTTTTGAGTGTAGAGTATACTTTTTGATATAAAGTTCTAACTACTGCTGGTGTGCATAAACCTTGATTATTGGTGTTGTCAATAAGATTATTTTTACTTTATAACTCATGTTGATACTCAAATACCACATTATAAGTTTAGGACACAATAATCTATAGGTTTTTGTAAACATTTGACCGTATAGTAGGCTTTAAGATACAGAACATCACAGTATAAGTTTATGACACAATAGTCTATAGGTTTCTGCCAACATTCGATAATATAATATACTTTAAGATACAGTGTTGTTGTAAAGTGTGATCACATCTTGAAATTTTAACTTATAAGATCTAGTTAGTTTATACAAGGTATATAATAAGTGTTATAGACAGATAACACTACTGGAATAAGTGATGATATTTATGATTTATTGAATTTACTTGCTTTAGAAAGGTATTTTGATATAAAACAATGGTGTCAATTTGTTAGATAATATTGGTGATAGGATTTGAAACTTAGTTATATAAATTTTTCTTGTTATTTGCTTGCTCTTAGATTCACATAATACTCTTTTCTTTTATTCTATTATTGTTAATTGTATTTGAATTAATGTAGTTAATTAATTGCTTGATTAGTTTGCATCTTTTGATACATTTTTACTGTTAGATCAAATTGTTAGGTAAATTAAAACAACTTTTTTTCTTTATAAATATTTATAGATTTTGGAGTCTATTACTTTTACCTGTCATTAGATGATTGAAAATTTCTTTTCTCATCCGTATTACTTAATTTTCAGGTTTTATTGAACATTTAGTTTGTTGTTTTGTGATTCTTTGGCTATTTTCACAGGATCATTACACAGACAATTGTCATTTTTTTACTTCAATTAAGGTCAATTTCTCTCATATGTTTTATAAAATAACCTACAGGAGATACATATTTCTGGAAATATTTCTGTTAACAGTCAACTGGTATAGAACTGTTGGCATCCTTATAAATAAAAATCGAACCAATCTCCTTGAGCAGTCAGTGATTTGTACACTAACTTTACTGCCACTCTTTCAATCAACCACTTAGTGTAGATTTATATTATCTTAAAACAAATACATACTCTATGCTATCAAACAGAGAAAGAGTGGGGCAAGGTATTAGAATTTTTGCTAGCCAAGTAAATTCTTTAATAAGTATTTTTTAATTACTTAAGTGTAGTTGAATCCAAAAAAAAATAGGTTTTGTTCAAGAAACAAAAAAAAACTTGAAATTTGTTCTCGACGTAATTTTACAGCTCACTTTTTAAATACTCTCACGGTTTCGAAAGACTCGAATCCGGATAAATCTGCCATGCCTAGACTCAATTACCCTACTAGGGCTATAACGTCTTTCTCTCACTACGGTTCAGTACGAAAAACTAACTATAACAGTTACTGTTGTCTATCCATGCTGAACGTCCTTCTTGTACATAGATATGTTTGCTCTTCTATATGTTGTGTGTTGACATAAGTTCCATGTTTTAAAATAGCCCTTAAGCAGACTGAATATATATAACCGAAACGTCGGCTCTTAAAAACAAATTTGGTCTAAACTATATATTACATCTATTCAGAAAAGCTACAAACTTGATCAAAACTAGACTTAGATATAACAAGCAAACATTATTATAAGGTAGAGGCATTACAAACAAAAAATATCGCACTTTTACAACACACACACGCAATTTCCAAATGGAATTTTCCCCCATCGTAATATGCTCCGCTTCGCATTTACTATATATACATATTTATTTAAGCGGGTGCCTCGCCGGTTTCCTCGAAAACCCAACATCCCATTTCGTAAAAGTAAAAGAGGGATAAAAGGGTCCAATTTGGGCCCCGATCCCTGAACACATACACCTCGTGCATGCAAAGCCGCCCTCGGTGATTTACTGGGGGGTGGGGGCGGCTTAAACCGCCCGACGTGGATTTTCTTTATACCGCCGTTGCTTCTCGGGGACGGCTTATTGCTTCCCGCCAAGACTGCGCCAACTTTTCTTACGCTTCGTTGCCACGTGTACGCTTACTCAGTTGTACAATAAAGCATATAGTGACTGAGTATGCGGGAATTCAATTTCCAATTCAATCTCCCTAGTGTTTGTAGAATTACCGGAAATTTTTCGAGCAAACGATTTTTCGAAAAAAAAATTTAATAATAGGTAATAATGTCTACAAATAGTAAATTTGGCTGTGAATGTCAAAAATAATTAAATGAGAGTTTTAGAGACGTGTCAGTTTGTGTCGTCAGTAATCATTTTCATTCTTATCATCTTGAAACGTGAAGAACTAAGAAAATCTCGTAGAGTGATTTTTTTCATAATAACAGTACTTCCCTGCTACGAGGGAAGTAAAAAATTAAGTTAAGTGTCACAACTTAGTGTTGGATCACCCTGTATATTTTATGAAATTTATTTCAACAATCCGATTCTTACGTTCTCATTGTATATAAAATGCGTTAGGTAAGTCTGTTGGATGGAATTAGTTACGAAGGAAGTTCTACGTAAAGGCCAATTTGCCTATTTTTTTGTGTTATGTATCAAAAACTATCATCAGATCAGATTAATCTACATGTCAAGACGCGTAATTTAAAAAAAGATTTTTAAGCCACTACAAAAGTATCTAATTTTTGTTCAATCGAAAAAAATCAAAAAGTTTATACGAAAATATAATATCTTAATGTAAGAAAAATTTAAGGTGGTATAATTGTAATAATTGTATGAGTGTGAAAATAAGAAAAGGCTTTCTTTACAAGATTAGGACTTACTTCGTAATCTGCTCATGGAGAGCTCCAGGCGATGTTGCAACGTCGCAGAGTTTGTTTCTTGAATTTTGATGTAGAATTTACACATACACGTTCGCCCCATCCACCACTTTTTTCCAGGGCCGGAGAGATGAAGAGACGAAATTAGGCCTTTGCAAATGGATGTGGTATCATCATTTTCCTCGCATTTTCAACGGCAAATGGGGTTATCTGGAACAGAATACGAAAATGGAATATATTAAACGTACAAAATGAGAAAATATGCAGCACGGCGAAATATTTCGTAGCCGCTTGTTTACTCCAGACTTAAATTAAATCGAGGGAGTGATGAGGGAATTACGTACAGTGTGTTCATTTCGTTTGCTACAGTTTTGGACGACCACAAATTTTTTATTTTTAAAGATTTATTTTTAAAGATGGAACATTTTCAAATACGTCGTACGGCCATAATAGGTGACCAGCTTTATTTTAAAATAATTTTCGCAAGAGCAGCTTTGCCAGATCTACCCGAAACCAACGGCAACATTGGAATTTTAAATGGTACACCCTCTATTTTATTGCAGTTTCGGATTCTTCACAAAATTTTAAAGGTGGGCTTGTACAGCAAATAAGATAAAATGCAATAAAATAAGGAGATTATATCCGCGCTATGCCGCGAAGCGACAATACGTCAGACAGATCAACGGAATTCGGAAAACCTGAAGATCAGAAAAAATTCGATTTTCCTCAAGAGAAATAAAATGTGTCTGAAGCCCATATGTTCCCGCAAGCTGTGTTCTCTAAATGATTAATTAATTGAACCTGGCTTTGGAAAACCAAAACCGGAAAAATTGCTCAATATATCGATTTTTCCGAACGATACTGAGCTCTTATTTCAACCCTTTGGCTATCTGGAACACTCAAGCCTTTGGTTTTCCAAAGACAGGTTCTATTAACTAATCATTTAGTGAACACAGTTTGCGTGAAAATGTGGGCAACATAAACGTTATTTTCATTCTATTCAACATCGATGTACTTTTCGAGTACCCCTTCGCGGCTTCTGTGCGAAAATGGGGCACCTAAATCTATCTGTTGTAACAAACCCAACCTACAACAATTTAAACTTACCTATTTGCAATGTAATTCGATTCTTCGATCATTTTTTGCAAATTCGTCAATGACGTTGGCTCATAAAAACGTCGATGCTCCGACATATTTTGGAGAAGTTTATTTTCAATGGACAACAGCGATGTATGCGAAAGTTTCTCCTGCCCAGTTGAATTTCTCACGAAATTTTTTATACGTTTAAGTGTTAAAAAATTGCGATCTACTGATGAACTTGTGGCAGGTATTGTCAATACTAATTCACACAATTTCAACACTTCGGTGTAGGCATCTTCCAGCTCCTTGTCTTCTAAAAATTGCATTTGTTCCTTAGCGTTATTTTTTTGCGCTAATGTCATCAGCTTCGTAAATCAATTTTAGTTTAGATCGCAGTAACACTCGGTCGAAGAACTGCCATAATGAAGAAGAAGAGATTTAAACGCATCTTCTGGAAAAGTTTTTCCTTTAAATGCATCAAAATTGCAGAGCTCCAGGAATTTAAAATCATTTAAACCGTTAAATCTATAGTTTATTTGTTGCTGAATTTGATCGATTATTTCATAAAAGAGGCGTCTCTATGATGTTTGAACATCTCCCACTGTATAATTCTCACAATTACACATAAAATTTCTATAATTTAATAAGACAATTCTATGCATATTTAATATTTACTTAGATGGTATGTACAGTGTCTACACTGACCTTCTTACAGTCACGTCAGTTGAACCTTGCACGTTTTGATGACTATACATAATATAATGTTATTAAATTTTACTATTTTGCATCATTGAGATCGCACGTATTGTTTAATTGATAGTTGTATAAATGGAATGTAAATCTTAGAATAAATGAGTACGTTATTAACCACGATAATTGTTACTCATTTACTACGAACAAATACCTACTACGTCCTACATCGTCCCGCTGCTCATCTCAAGCCGAAGCTGAGCAAAGCTATTGGCAAGCAAAGCTTGCACATTGGTCCTTCGAGCCGGATGTTCATTGGTATCTTGACCAGGGTCGAAACCGCGAGATGGAAGTTCATCACCAAAGGGCGATGAAAGCTTGAATTTTTTACCGTCTGAGCCTGTCAGCTCATCTGTGATAGGATTAAATCCCAAAGTTCCCGCAATACTTAAAGCAGTAACGAGTTCTGGAGAAGTTACAAACGCGTGAGTTGCAGGGTTGGCATCGTTACGTCCAGTGAAGTTACGATTATACGAGCTTACAATTGTGTTCTTGACATCTTTACGGTCCCATTGGCCTATGCAAGGTCCGCAGGCATTAGCTAAAACAGTCCCTCCAAATTCAGTTAAAGTTTGAGAGATACCGTCCCTTTCGATTGTAGCACGAATTTGTTCAGATCCAGGTGTTACATTGAATGGTATTTTTGACTTAACTCCATGTTCCATGGCCTCCTTGCAATACTGGCGCATCTTCCCATATCTTCATAAGAACTGTTTGTGCAGGACCCAATTAGACCAACCCTGATGTCTAAAGGCCAGCCATTTTTCTTGGCATTATCTCCCAATTTACTAATGGGATTGGCCAAATCGGGAGTGAATGGTCCGTTGACGTGTGGCTCCAATGTATCGAGGTTGATTTCGATAACTTGGTCATATGGAGTATTTGCATCTGAGTTAAGCAACACTTTTTGAACTTTATCAGCTTCTTGAGCTATGGTACCACGGCTAGTAGCTTTCAAATAGTCAGCCATCCTTTTGTTGTAAGGGAAGACAGAGGTAGTTGCTCCAATTTCAGCACCCATGTTGCAAATGGTGGCCATACCTGTACAAGAGATAGAGTCGACGCCAGGTCCATAATACTCCACAATAGCCCCAGTTCCTCCTTTGACAGTTAAAATGTCTGCTACTTTAAGAATGATATCTTTTGGTGACGTCCAGCCTGACAGCTTGCCAGTTAAATGAACACCAATTACCTTGGGGCACTTCAGTTCCCAGGGAATGTTCGCCATTACATCAACAGCGTCGGCACCACCCACGCCTATGCAGAGACCACCCAAGCCTCCACCGTTAGGTGTGTGTGAGTCAGTGCCAATCATCAAAAGACCAGGGAACGCATATAGTTTCCCAGGATGATTTGATGGATAATACCAGATCCTGGTTTCCAAAAGCCAACACCATACTTGTTACCAGCACTACTCAAAAACTCATATACCTCTTTGTTTAAGTCTTTGGCACGTGCTAAATCCTTAGTTCCACCAACTTGGGCTTCAATTAAGTGATCACAATGTATTGTACTGGGTACAGCAACTCTCTTCAAACCAGATGAGATAAACTGCAGCATAGCCATTTGCGCAGTGGCATCTTGCATAGCAACTCTGTCTGGGCGCAGTCTAAGGTAGGAAGTGCCACGTTGGATTTCTTGTGATTCAGGTTGATCCAAATGAGAATATAGAACCTTTTCTGACAGAGTGAGGGGGCGGTTGAGCCTCTTCTTTACAATTTCCAGGTTCTTGACCAATTTGTCATAGGGTAAGGGTTCAGGATCAAATTTTGACATTGCAGTTTTGACAGCTGACGCCGCTAAGGGAGATACATGGAAGCATCGCACTTGGATTTCCTTGAGGGCAACGCTCGTTTTTCCCCCATGGCGATGCAAAACTCGCATACAGTACGCCATGGGGGAAAAACGATTCCTGACAACTGTGATTATATGGTTGGTTTTGGTTGCTTGTAGATGGACGGACGATAAAGTTGATGGACGGATACACGGTTGTGTATATTGGACGGATGTTCTTCGGTTGAAAAACGGCTTTAAGGCTCGAAGGACCAATGTGCAAGCTTTGCTTGCCAATAGCTTTGCTCAGCTTCGGCTTGAGATGAGCAACGGGACGATGTAGGACGTAGTAGGTATTTGTTCGTAGTAAATGAGTAACAATTATCGTGGTTAATAACGTACTCATTTATTCTAAGATTTACATTCCATTTATACAACTATCAATTAAACAATACGTGCGATCTCAATGATGCAAAATAGTAAAATTTAATAACATTATATTATGTATAGTCATCAAAACGTGCAAGGTTCAACTGACGTGACTGTAAGAAGGTCAGTGTAGACACTGTACATACCATCTAAGTAAATATTAAATATGCATAGAATTGTCTTATTAAATTATAGAAATTTTATGTGTAATTGTGAGAATTATACACCCACCTTGTCTGTTCGAAGACGCTTGGCTTGTGGCTCTACATTTAACGTCATAGTTTTCTCCGAAAATAGTTCAAAGTCATCTCTTTTTTGGCTTAACATGGACTTAAAATCATCCACTTTTTTTAGGCAAAAAGCAATATCATTTCTTTTAGTTTGTAGTATATTAAAAACATTGTCCGAGAATTGAAATATTTCTGAAAATATGTTCAACAAATAATTAAAATTAAAATCTCGTTTCAAACAGTCCAAAAACCCCCTCGAACTATTTATTGCTTCTGAGTCCCACGTTTCATTATTTTCTATTATATTCTCAAATAGTTCAATCAGTGATTCACGATTTTCAGATAGTGTTAACACAAGTCTTCCATTATAGTTCCAGCTACTAGGAGCTACTTGACTGTGGACAATGGAGTCCAAAGCTTGTGTACGTTTTGTTGACGTGGAAAAAAAAGCTGCCATGCCACTTAAAGTAACGAAAAATACTTTACACTCTTTAATGTGATTGATGGACTGGGATAAAACTAAATTTAATTTATGAGCAAAACAACAGACAAACACAGCACTTCGGAACTTTAGCTTGCAGACCCCTAATTGTCCTGCCATCACTGCAGCTCCATAATAGCTTTGAGCAACTAATTTTTTCTCTCCATTAATTTCTTTAGTAACGTTATAAACTACGGTATATAATGCATCTGCTGTACGATTTTCGGACACATTCTTAAAACCTAAAAATCGCTCTTGAATACTTCCGTCTGTTTTAACATAGCGTATTACTATAAATAATTGGCTAAAATTAGTGATATCAGTTGTTTCGTCCAGAATAATAGCAATGAACCGCGCCTCGCCAATCCCCCGCTTAATTCTTTTTAGAATAATGGTTGCAACAGCGAAAATTAAATCATTCTGGATTCGATTCGACGTTCCGCGAAAAAGGCTAGACGGCTCTAAATGATTTTTTAAGCAATCATCATATAAACTAAGTAAAACTTGAAAAGTTCCTCTATTTGAAGAAACCCTTGTTTCGTCATGACCTCTAAATCCCAATTCGTGCTGTCCGAGAAAACAAACAACATCGATAAGTCTTCTTAATATTTGCCTATTTTTATCGACTAGTTCATTGTGTTGGCGGTGACTAATCTCCAACTGTTTATTAAGGGCGTGTTCAATTCCAGATTTGCCGTAGACTTTTTCTTTTATGACGGCCTGCAAATGCGCTTTGGATATAATGTGTCTTTTTACAGCTTTATGGAAATTGTTTAAATCGGAAAAACCAGTTTTATTCCAGAGACCTTTTTCATTTTCAAAAAGTAAACATGGCCAACAAAATAACTTATATTTTCACACCCTGTTAGCCATTTAAATTAAATTGTTGTTTGTGGTTAAATTTTTCATAGGTGGTTTTGCCCTTCTTTTGGAAATTATTTGAAACTTATCAGCGAAGTTTAATGTTGAAAATCCCTTTATTATTAAGACACACACCACACATTCACACACACTCTTCTTACTAAATTCTCCAACATTTTCAACGTTATTACCGACGGCCGAAGTTGACGGTATATGCATATCCACGTCCGTATTATTGTCTTCCTTATCACACCATATACGACGCGACATACGGATCACACAACACACGGATAGCCGTTCAAACAAAGAACCTACCTACTCCAACGATAGCTTCCGCCCCAACTTAAAGCACGCGACTGAAATGCAAAAATTGCAAACAGCCGGTAGAAAGTTCAATAACCTCTGGCTCGATTCACAGGAAATCAAGCATACAGGACTTGGCTGCAGAGAAGCTAGCAGCCCGCATAGGTTCTATTCCATTTTCTATTGTCACTCAGTCGGAGTCAAGGCCGCATTTATTATGGGCTTCATAATTAAGATAATATTTTAGCATTTTTAATATAAATTAAATTAATGGTTCCCTATTTTAAAAATTACATTTTAGAAGATGTTTTGTAATTTGGATGGAAGCAAGGGAAGCAGTGCTTCCCTTGCTTCCATGGACTGCATGCTTCTGATTATTATAACAGTAGCATTATTTTTTCAAGCATCAATACAAACAACGTTTTTTTATTACAGATTAACAAAATAAGCTATATTTTAAAGGTTGTTATTAACAAGCAAAGCAGACTTTACGATATTCTACAATGCTGTGGGTTATTTTCCTACACACTTGTGTATTGCCATTTGTTTTTACTCCTACTTTGTCCCGTTGTTAAATATATTTTCTTAGAGGGTTGTGGGAAAACTATATTTCTTTCTATAAACTTACCATTTCTAACACGCGAATTTCTGTAAGATGTTAAGGCTCTGTTGTATCTTATTTACTGCGCTCTGTCCTGTTTCTCTTAGATTCGCAATATGGTAACAAGGAGTATTGTAAACTAATGCTTTCATGCTCCTCCAGAAAAACAAGACCAGCCAAGTTACATCGGGGCTATTCGATGGACAATTGATTGTTCTAATCCACTCGTTATAACATGCAGTTAGAAAATATCTCAAAGACAGAGGTTATTTTTTTCAGTTGGTCAATAAAAACACAAGTTGTTGAGTTTTTCCTAAGAATTTCTCTTTAAAAAATCTTTATTTGTGTTCTTGTCAGTTGTGATTTTCTTTTGTTTCATAAGTAATATGGTGGCTGTCAGGATATTGCAAATTTCTTGACAGCACCGCTTATAAAAAAATAAAACAAAAATTATGAAGAGTATTGCAGAATTTGCAGATGGCACATTGACAAACTTTATTTTCTCAATCAAATCATTTCTTTTAAAAAGGTTTTTATTTAAATACTGAATTAATTATCTATTAGGCTTCAATAAAATGCTAACACTAAGTTTTTTTTTTTGATTAACCAGTTTTTTTTTCACGTTGGGTGTACGACACTATCGTAAAGAGATTTGTTGGTATAATGATTTAATAGAATCGTCCGTTATTTTGTGACATGACATTTTAACAAATAAATGAAAACACAAGTTTTACTTTGTTAACTGTCACTTGTTTTATTTTTGTACTAGGCGTGGCTGCTGTTTCGTACTACTAGTGCATTTTCAAACGCAATGAAGATATTTACAATCAAGTTCTATATATATGTGTATATATATATATATATATATATATATATATATATATATATATATATATATATATATATATATATATATATATATATATATATATATATATATATATATATATATATATATATACAGTGTGTATCAGCCAAATGGAATAAATTCGATAATAAATAAATGGGGGCGTGTTCGGAAAAACGCTTGGACCCGTCGATTGGTATTTTTAGTTGCTCATTTTCTCCAATAAAAGGTTTTCGTACAGGGTGTGTCCTGTAACAGTGGTCAATGCCAACTTTCTTATTTCAAATGCAACACCCCGGATATTATTTAATTTTTGGATTCTTTAGGAGATTCTAAACATATTTTATGTTCAATGTCCTATACCTATCTTCAACTATTTCGGCAATATTAAGTGTTTTCAAATTTATTGCAAAAATTAAGATTAAAAAAATAAAATTATTTATTTCTTCATAATGTATAAACAGAAGTAAAAAGTTAATTTAGGAACTATTGAATATGCTCGCCGCGAACGTCTTGGCAAATTCCTAATCTTAAATAGAAATTTCTTCTAACGTTATTTAGCATCTCAGGCGTGACCGATCTAATCGCAAGCGTTATTCGTCTTCTTAAGTCAGCTAAGTCGAGGGGTTTAGTTTTGTATACAACATTTTTAATATGTCCCCATAAGAAAAAGTCTAATGGCGTCAGATCAGGGGATCGCGCTGGCCATTCTATCGATCCTCGTCTCCCTATCCACCGATTTGGAAATATTCCGTTGAGGTACTGCCGGACATTAATTTGGTAATGGGGCGGTGCTCCATCTTGCTGAAACCATATCATATTCGCTGGAACTTGTGGGTTTGCTGGATCCGGATACAAATTTGTCAAAGTTGGCACGACATTATTTTGGAGCAGTGCTAAATAATTATCGCCATTCAAATTGCCGTCAATGAAAAAGGGGCCTATGATGTGATCCCTAACAATTCCTGCCCAAACATTAACCTTTTCAGGATATTGAGTATGTTCTTCGCTGATCCAGTGAGGATTTTCCCTAGACCAATAGCGGCAATTTTGACGATTTACATGACCGTGAAGTGTAAAGGTGCACTCATCCGAAAACAAAACATGTTCTAATTGAATAACATTGTTATCTAACATAGCCATCATTTGTTCACAAAAATAAGTTCTCCTATCATAATCGTCTTCCATGAGCTCCTGAGTTGGTATCACTTTATAGGGATGCATTTTATTTTCTTTTAATGTTCGAATAATCGACGAATGGCTAATATCGAACATTGCGGCGGCTTGTCGACTAGAAATATGTGGGTTTTCCTCAAACTCAAGCATAATATCCAATTTAGTATCATCATTTATTGAATTGGCAGCTGCTTTTTTTATCTGTCTCACATGTCCAAGCTCGCGAAACTCCTTTTCTATGTTACTAATTGTCCCTTGGGATATATGCGGCAAATTTGGAAATTTTTCATGAAATAAGCGAGCAACTTCCACTTGTGTTCGTGTGTTATCTTCATAACCAATCATTTGTAGAATTATTATTTTATGCATTTCTGTTAAATGAACCATTTTTCTGATATTAGGTATTATGCAGTTAACGAAATTCAAAAGACTATGACACTGACACTGACAACTACTGTCTTGCAAAGAGAAAGGCCAGGCATTTTACACAAAAGTAAACAAAACTTAAAAGTAAACAAAACTGGCTCTTTTTGTTCCATATCAATAAAAAGGAACGCTAAAATGGTTTTTGCTTACATTCTTAATATGAAGACCTAAATGGTAAATAAGTATTGAGTGTGTTGTAGCGAATTTTTGTAATCAAATAAATAGTTCAGTAACCAGAGCCACTTTCATGAATAATAATAAATTCGAAATAAATAAAATAAAAATAAATTTGAAAACACTTAATATTGCCGAAATAGTTGAAGAAAGGTATAGGACATTGAACATAAAATATGTTTAGAATCTCCTAAAGAATCCAAAAATTAAGTAATATCCGGGGTGTTGCATTTGAAATAAGAAAGTTGGCATTGACCACTGTTACAGGACACACCCTGTATAAAAAGTTTTCATTGGAGAAAATGAGCAACTAACAATACCAATCGACGGGTTCAAGCGTTTTTCCGAACACGCCCCCATTTATTTATTATCGAATTTATTCCATTTGGCTGATAGACACTGTTGTATATTGGTGCAACCAAGATGAGGTGGACGATTGTGGGCAAACGGAGAGGAATTTGAAAAAACATTTTTGGGATATGATTGATAGTCAAGAATGCTGTGTTTTAAAACTATACCCATTATACAGGGTGGTCTGAAAAGTTTGTGGTGAACCAAACTTGTGTTTTTTTAAATGGAACACTCGGTATATTATTATTTTAGTTCATTCTCCTATTCGTTACGATCATTTTGATATGAGGTTTGTTGGGTCTAAAATTTATACCAAGGGAATGGGACGAGGTTAAAATGGAAAAAAAGGTTATACTCCGGCAATTTTTTGAAAACAATTGAAGCAGGTATGGAAAAACCAAAAATTCTATAAAATGTATTGTATCTAGGACTACAATAATCGCTTGTAAGTCGTTCAAAATTATTCACTGTTATACAGGGTGGTCAAGTTTTGCAAATTTACCTTGGATTAATTTTTTTTAAATCGAACACCCCATATATTTTACTGTCATATTAAAGATAACATCGCCAGCTTTCAGAAAATACCCTATTTGATATCTTTCTAACCAACAGTTTTTTAGTAAATTAACCGTGAAACCAAAATTTACTCATTCTAACAGAAACAGTATTATTTACGTTGCTTAAATTGACTACCTATAATATAAGGAGGCCATGATATAATCATAAATGAAAAGAAAGATTGACATTCTTGTCAAAACCGCAAAGTGTCAGAGAATTGGCATCAATTACCATTGTTTTTTGACGATAAGCCGAGAAATTGTTAAGTAACAATGAGTTTGAGTACTCCAGAGTTGATAAACATGACTTTTATGTTGGGCGAGTGTCAAAAAAACCCTTTACTAGCAAGCAGGGTTTATGCGGTACGATATCCCGATGCCGAAAAAAAACCAAGACCTGAAGCTTTTGCAAGTTTTCAAGAAACAGGTTTCAAGAAACAGGCAATGTTGCTTTTAAGAAACGTAAAGTAATTAATAAACTAGTTACCAATGAACATAATGCTTTGACAGTGTTATTAACAGTGCAAGAAAATCCACACACAAGTACCAGGGAAATTGAGAGAGCTACTGATATTGAACGCACTAGTATTAAACGGATTCTGAAACAACATAAATATCATGCCTACCACATCGAATTACACCAAGAACTGTATGATCGCGATTACGTCCAACGACAAGAGTTTTCAATTTGGTTTTTAAATACAATTTGGGATAATCCAGGTTTTGTAGATAGGATGCTGTTTTCAGATGAAGCAACTTTTAAAAGCAACGGCTTGGTTAACAAACATAATATGCACTATTATTGAACCGAAAATCCACATTGGATTCGTCAGGTGGACTATCAAAATAAATGGTCAATTAATGTTTGGGGAGGTATAATTGGCCCTCATGTTATAGGACCATATTTCTTTGAAGAGCATTTAACGGGAGAAGTCTATTTAAATTTTTTGAGAAATGAGTTGCCCGTATTGCTCGAAGACTTACGTTTAATGTTAAGAAATTCCTTATGGTTCCAACATGATGGAGCACCCCCGCATTACCATAGGCATATAAGACATTTTCTCAATAATTGGAAAGGAGAGCATTGGATTGGGCGAGGTGGACCAGTTAAGTGGCCTGCGAGGTCACCCGATTTCACACCACTAGATTTCTTTTTATGGGGACATGTTAAAGAAGAAGTTTATAAAGAGGTTCCAACCACAGTGGAAGATATGAAGTTGAGAATAATAAGCAGTTTTCGCAACATTTCAGACCTGACTTTGAGAAAAGTGAAACTTTCATTTATGGATAGACTCGAAATGTGCCTTCAGCAAAACGGTGGTTTAGTTGAACATCTTTTATAAGTTTTAATTACATTGTTTTTGTTGATTTATATTAAATTTATTTTTTTTGTAAAAAAAGATCTGTTATTAATACTGTCAAAGCATTTTCTTCACTGGTAACTGGTTTATTAGTTACTTTACGTTTTTTTGAAAGCAACATTTCCTGTTTCTTGAAATCTCTATGATAAACTTGCAAAAGCTTCTATCTTGTTTTTATTTCGGCATCGCATCATCAAAAAACAATATTTATTTATTTACTGTTGACAATATTTTGACACTTTGATGTTTTGACAGGACTGTCAATCTTTTGTTCAATTTATGATGATATCATGGCCTCCTAATATTAAATTGTCAATTTTAACAACGTTAATTCAGAGTAATTCGTATTAAAATGAAGAAATTTTGATTTCACAGCTAATTTACTGGAAAACTGTTGGGCAGAAAGGTATCAAATATGCTATTTTCTGAAAGCCAGTAATGTTATCTTTAACATGAAAGTAAAATATATAGGGTGTTGCGTTTAAAAAAATTCAATCCAAGGTAAATTTGCAAAACTGTATAACAGTGAATAATTTTGAACGACTTACAAGTGATTATTGTAGTCCTAGATACAATACATTTTATAGAATATTTGGTTTTTCCATACCTGCTTCAACTGTTTTCAAAAAATGGCCGGAGTATAACCCATTTTTCCACTTTAACCTCGTCCCATTCCCTTGGTATAAATTTTAGACCCAACTAAACTTATATCAAAATGATCGCAACGAATAGGAGAATCAACTAAAATAATAATATACCGGGTATCCCATTTAAAAAAACACAAGTTTGGTTCACCACGAACTTTTCAGACCACCCTGTATAATGGGTATAATTTTAAAACACAGCGTTCTTGACTATCAATCATATCCCAATTTTTTTTTCAAATTCCTCTCCGTTTGCCCACAATCGTCCACCCCATCTTGGTTACACCACCCTGTATATATATATATATATATATATATATATATATATATATATATATATACAGAAAAAAATTCTTAAGAGTATAATTAGGGAAAACCAACTGTGCATTTTGCATGGTCAAAAAATTTTAATGGGGTGGTATTTCCAACATCGGTTTGTGAATTTAAAAGGTTAACATTTCGGTCTTTATAATGTTTATAAATTTCTATTGCTTCTAAACAATCCAATTTGCGACTTTTTTGTACATAATAATTTTTTTTTAATAATAAAGTTTCTAAGAAATGGTTGACAAAATGAGAGTTTTTTTGATGGTCGAAAAGTAACTTCAGTATTTTTATTTCTTTTTAAAATATTTGCAACTTTGATAGATATTGGTCCAAAATATATAACTGTTGTATATTTTATATGGGAGTCTTTAACCTTAATATACATTTGCTGGATAGTTAAAAGTTTACATTTATTTTTTAAATTAGTCTGTTAATTTCAGATAATTTGTAGCCATTGTTTGTCGCAATAAATCTAATAACATCAAGTTCCCTTTCTATGCAATGTTTGTCTAATGGCACAGAAAAAGCCCTATAAATCATAGACCTTATAAACTGAAAGCTTATGGCCTACGGGATAAAGATAGTCCTTTGGTATAGTTACATCTATGTAAGTGAAGTTTCTGTAGATAGTAAATTTTAATTTATTAAGTGATCTTTCTAATTTGATGTTTAGAAAAAGTATTACATTGTTTTCTTCCATATTGAGTGTAAGTTTGAGTTTGTCATGGATTGAATTGAGGTAATTTAAAACTATGTGTAGTTGTTCTTTATTTCCTATTTCTATTATTTCAATATAATATATCCTTGGCAAAGAGTGTATTTAAAAAAAAATTCTTCAAAATGTGCCATAAAAATTTCTGCTAGTAATGGGCTTATGGAGGAGCCTGAATCGTTTTTTTGTTAGAATTTTTATGAACTTTTGATGTATTACAGGCTTTATATCTATGTATCTTTGGAAGTATGTGTTTAGTTATATAAATGGCATTCTTCTTTTAGCGTAATGGAAAACACATTGGTGACATCAAGGGATAAAATATTATTGTTTGGCAAGGTTATTTCTATTAGTTTTTTAATAAGTTCGATGGAGTTTTTGACAGGAAATTTTGGTTTTAATTGAGTGATATTTCTAAAAAAATTTATTAAGTTTTACACCGGTATTCCTTAAAGTGGGGGGTGTTTGTGAAGATAGAGCCGGCCGTATTGGTGTCCCTTTTCGTGTATTTTTATGAGACAGTAAATATAGCACTGGTCTCTTTTAAGGCATTTTTTGATTTGGTTTAAATTTTATCGGTTGGATTACTTTTTAATTTAACCAAGTTTTCGTTTTGAAGGAATTTGTGACTTTATTTTTTATATTATTTAGTATGTAATACTACTATAGAATTGCCTTTATCAGAGAGATACAGGTTATAGGTTAATTGATATTTTTTTCTGATAAAGGACAACAAATAAAGAGATAAATTTGTACTTAATCGTCAAAATAGAAATTTCCCAGAATCTAATTAACCAAATGGATACCTGGAATTGTCCCTGACCCAATGTTCCTATACTAGGAACTACTCAATACACTGCTCTTAATTACTTTTATACCTGTAATTGCCTGTGACCCCATCCTTCTATACCTGTTTGGCTCTACTCGATTTAGTATATTACTGAGTTTTCCCAAGTAAAGTTGTGCTATCATTTTGTGTAAATTTTGGTTGTTTTGTAGTATCAAGACGCTAAACTGATACAATGGCATCCACAAGCCGACGTACCTGTGTAAATCTTTCCGATGTTTTTTGTTATGTGTGTGGTGAGTACACTTTGAAAGAGAGGAGAAAAACGATTTCTGACTTTGTGAAAAGAGCTCATCTTGCCTATTTTGGCGTTCATTTAGGAGATCGAGATAAATCTTGGGCCCCACATTTCATATGTAAAACATGCGTTGAACATTTGCGACAGTGGACAACTGGAAAGAGGAAGTACCTAAAGTTTGGTGTACCAATGGTTTGGAGAGAACCGCGAAACTATCATGACGACTGCTATTTTTGTCTCGTTAATATTAAAGGCATAAATAAAAACAATAGACACAAATGGACATATCCTGATCTAGATTCTGCAAGAAGGCCTGTAGCGCATACTACCCGAACTGACAGAAGATGATACCGAAACATCAACGTCTGACGAAGTTCAAAGAATTCAATCAGAAAACGACAGCGAATTTGAAGCAGATTTAGCAATTACGCAATGTTTGAATCAAGAAGAACTTATAAGAGACCTGAATCTCTCAAAGGAATCCGCTGAATTACTTGCATCCAGATTAAAAGAAAAAAATCTACTTGGTCCAGGTACTAATATTACATTTTATCGTAAAAGAGATAAGGATCTGCTGCCTTTTTTCGCTCAGGAAAATGACTCGGTCTTCTGTAACAATATAAAAGGGCTCTTAGAAAAAATGGGTTTGCCTGAATACACTCCAGATGATTGGCACCTTTTTATTGAGAGTTCAAAACGTAGTTTAAAATGTGTTCTTCTACATAACGGTAACAAATTCAATTCCTATTGGTCATTCTACTACCATGAAGGAAGAATATGAAACAATTGCATTAGTTTTAAGAAAAATTGAATACGAAGAACATCAGTGGGCAATTTGTGTTGATTTAATATGGTTAACTTCCTCCTTGGACAGCAGAGTGGTTATACAAAATCTCCTTGTTTTTTTATGCCTTTGGGACAGCAGAGCTAAAAATGAGCACTGGGTTGACAAAAATTGGTCTTCAAGAGATGTCATGATTCAAGGAAAACAAAACGTGATCAACGAACCTTTGGTTTCAAGAGAAAAAATCTTACTTCCGCCCTTGCATATCAAGCTAGGCCTAATGAAGCAATTTGTGAAGGCTTTAAATCGAGATGGAAATTGTTTTGGGTATTTGTCACGTAAATTTTCTGGCATTAGCACGGAAAAACTAAAAGTTGGTATATTTGATGGTCCTCAAATAAGGCAACTTGTTAAAGATCCACAATTCACCACATCAATGAACGAGACTGAATCTAACGCTTAGTGTTCATTTGTTCAAGTAGTACAAAATTTTCTTGGCAATCATAAAGCAGAAAATTACGTGGAATTAGTGGAAACTATGCGTTCAAATTTTAATACTCTCGGCTGTAACATGAGTATAAATGTTCACTACGTCGGTATAAAAGAAAATTTTTATGTGATTAGTGACTAATGTAATTATGTAAATTAAGTTTTTGCAATAAATACTTAAATCCATGTGTTTTTGTTTTTTTTAACTGGCAATAGTAACGTAAAATGTATACACAATTTTTTTTTTTTTAAGCTAGATCTGACAGACAAAATCTGAGAACTTTTTCACATTCTGCATTGAAAAATTACCCAGGAACAGTTAAAAAACCGCAGGCACCAAAATGTGTGTTGGCCTGTATTGTCCATTAAATATGTCATAAGATTAAAGATTCTCATTCTACAGATTAAAAAAAAATAGAACTTTCATTTGGCCAACCATGTCTTAGAAACGTCACATAAATGCCTGACATAAATAAGTTAGATGTGTTATATTATGAACAAATAAGTCGCAAATTGGATTGTTTAGAAGCAATAGAAATCTATAAAAACCACAAAGATCTAAATGCTAACCTCTTAAATTCATAAACAGGTGTTAGAAAAACAACCCTATTAAAACTTTTTGACCATAAAAAATGTACAGCTGGTTTCCCCTAATTATACTCTTAAGAATTTTCCTCTATATATACACCCAACTTGACGGTAGATATCTTCACTGCGTTTGAAAATGCACTAGTAGTACGAAACTGCAGTCAAGCCTAGTGCAAAAATAAAATAAGCGACTGTTGACAATGTAAAACTTGAATTTTCATTTATTTGTCTTTTCCATTTAATGTCTATTTATGTGTTTCTTTTTCTTTGCGGAAAAGTGATAAAACCAATAATAATTAAAAATTCCTTAATCAATGGACAAAAGTGGATGTTTACCCCAATCACGTCGCTAAAGACACATGTTCTGTTTTCCGGCTTGTCATTCAAAAATACGACTACTGTAGAAGACATTCCTGTCTTCGGTGATTGATTAAAATTGGAAAAATCCTCGCCTGTTTCTGGTGGTGATTTATTAGGACGTCCTTAATTTGATTAGGTATTTTACGTTAACGTTATGCAAGATTAAACGTGGAAATGTGTCCGAAAAATATGTAAAATGCCGTAACGATTGACGGTAAAAGTATGATTAGTCAACGTTTCAGTGTCAAGAGCAGTTTTGTTGTTCATATTCAGATACAGTGACAAGAACGAAAATAAAATTGACCTGGTTTTATTTGGAGAGGAATTTAGTAAACAACACGCGCAATGGAAAATATGATAACGATTTTGTTACTATGCGGCGAAAATATGTTTAAAACGTACTCTAAGAGGTAATAATTAATAATAATTAAAGGCCTAAAAAAGTTGTTCAACAGTGGTTAAAATAAAAAAGTATATTGAAAGATATTTAATGAATTTTTCATTCTACAGGGTGAGGTTAAATTACTGAATCATCCATGTCAAACAAAAGAAATTTAAACCTAGTACTTCCCCGTATATGTATATGCATATACAGGGTGGTCTAGATAATTTTTTAGATTGAAATATCTTGGTAATAATTAATAGAAAGGCCTAAAAAAGTTGTTCAACATTGGTTAAAATAAAAAAGTATATTGAAAGCTATTTAACGAATTTTTCATTCTACAGGGTGAGGTTAAATTACTGAACCATCCATGTCAAACAAAAGAAATGTAAACCTAGTACTTCCCCCGTATATGTATATACATATACAGGGTGGTCTAGATAATTTTTTAGATGGAAATATCTGGGTTATTTTTGAAATTAGAAAAAAATATTTTATTATATTTTAATGTATACCCTGTGTCTCAAAAAAAGCTAGGCAAATTCCAACTTTGTTTTTTAAATATAATATATCACATTTAATTTTTTTTCAATTGAAATATAAACGAGATATTTCCATTTAAAAATTACGTGGATCACCTTGCGCGTCGATGGTTTTCTCAAGTTGAGTTTTACATGCATAGTTTTATATTTTGTCGTCTTTCAAAAATATTTATTAAAATTCGAGAATGTGCAAACTTTAAAAAAAATAAAAATGTAAATTTGTTTTCAGGGAGCTGTTTCTTGCCCATAGATTATACCTATATAAAGGAGAAAATTGCTTATGCATTGAAAAAGGGAAAATAAATTTGCGGTGTTTTACCATTTTATAAAAAGCTGGGCATTAGGGAAATAAAAAAATATTTGCATTTTTAAGAGGCTCTTGAATTCCTTAGGGCTACTCTGTATAGTGAATAAAAGGTTTTATATACAAAGCGGTAAAAAAATTTGACAGATTACACAGTTTGCTTGTTTTATAACTGCTTTAAAACAAAAGATATATATTCGTTTTTTGGGGACTCCTTCATATTTCCAGTGCTACCCTGTATATCGAAAAAAAGATTTTTATACAAAAGAAATTTTATATAAAATTTGACGTGTTTCTCTGTTTATTGAAAAAGCTAAAAAGCTGTATTGCTGTTTTCTAAAAAAACTAACTACTTCTGAAATAAATATATTAATTTTCAGTGGACTTTTTCATCATCCTAGGATTACCCTGTACAGAAGAAACGTGTTTTTATACTCAAAAATTAAAAGAAGTTCTTCTGAAATACAAAAATTCTTCATATTCAGGTAGCTATTTCATCTTCCTAGGGCTACCCTGTATAGATGACAAAAATGTTTTTATATAGGTAAAAAGAAGTTTGATATGTTACAACATTTTTTAATTTTTTTCATTTTCAGGACGCCTCCTGATCCTTTTTGGGCTACCCTGTATGCTAGATAAAAATTATTTTATATATAAAAAAATAAAATAAAGTGTTACGTCAAAAGAATATCAAGTATATACGCCAATGACTTCCACTACGTCAGAACATTTACCACAACTATTTCTGTATTCAATTTGACTGTCATCGGTTTGATTTGACCAACTTTTTATATTTTCATACCCCTTAAAAAAATATCGAAGATCTACGCCCATCAGAACCAAAATCTAATCCTAGTGAGACACTGACCTAGACTAATTTTGGCGCAAATTGGAAACGAGTCGGTTTGACTGCTCTCGAGTTATCGTCCGACAAAATTTTGTTTTCAAGCACATCCTTGCAGATATCACAACTATTTTTTTATAAATGTATATTTTTCATATTCTAAGGACTTAGAATCATAACAATCATGATATCAACAATGAACCTTCGTTTTTAAAATCATGTGATAATGCCAGACTAGAAAAAATCCATGCTTATAACAATTTCGTTAAGATCACTACTTCACAAAAATCTGTATAATTTTTGACGGCAAAAACTCCTCCAGTTTTTTCTTTCCAAAATGGTAACCAATCCTTTGGGTGGCTTCCCAAAAACACTTTCAGTTTCTGCAAAACCTTTTTTCTACTATTAACTACTTATGCAAGTTAATTCGCCTCAATCCTACTTTAATCACATCTCTCTTACATCAGTACCAGCTCTACCATAAAATATGCATAAAATTATCTTCAATCTTAAAGAGGAACGACTTACTCTCATTAAGCTCTCTGGCCTTGATGGTACTTCCACCATAATCCAAAAAAGTTCTCTTCTGAACTGGCCCCTATTTTTACCGTGTCGTTCCAAACGTCCTATGACAAGATTACTTTTCGCAAAAGGTGGAAATCTGCTCGTATACAGCCTGCTTCCAAAAAGAGATCCACAATTTTTCCCTCTAACTACAAACCCATATCTCTATTACCAATATAATTATAAGTAACAAAACACTTGACCAAGTCTGGCATGACGCACTACTAAACAAACTTCCTGTCCTTTAAAATTTTGTACTTGAATTGGCAACAGAAGTATTTCTGTAGTGACTGATGACCACTTATCAAACTTTTACCAAATTGACGCCGGTGTTCTTATTCACAGCTTTGCTTACGCTAGCACACTCCACTCCAATATGCAATTTCTGAAATCTGTCTTCAAGACTAAAATTCACTATAGGCGTAGAGTAGTCGAGGACCTCATTAAAATCGTAGAATAGGGAGCAAAGAACCTTGTCCAGTTTAACACCACTAAGACATCATCTTGTTTACTATCTCA
This sequence comes from Kuschelorhynchus macadamiae, assembly GCA_030620095.1. Classification (NCBI taxonomy): domain Eukaryota; kingdom Metazoa; phylum Arthropoda; class Insecta; order Coleoptera; family Curculionidae; genus Kuschelorhynchus; species Kuschelorhynchus macadamiae. The sequence goes on along the minus strand of JAUTXW010002432.1, from coordinate 16,427 downwards.
CAAATTATCCCATACCATTCAAATGGATAACCAAATGCTTGAAGCCAACGGTCCCTTTAGCCTAATTTGTATCACTTTTCAGAAAGATCTTGGCTGGCATGATCACATCACCTCAACAGCCACAGCAGCCGCAAAAAATTGGATTTCTCTAAGAAACTTTTATTCTGTCAGCTTGTTTACCCTTAACTCTTCGCAAATAACACCCAGCCTTGATTATCGCTCGAATATCTAGAGAGGAGCATCTGCTTCAAATTATTCACTCTATTCAGAGCAGAGGTATTCGCTTAATTGTTGATCCAAACGTCTCAAGAAAACTTGTATCACATTATCGAATGTGGGCGATCTGTCTCTATCTTAAAGGAACTATCACGGAAACGGCACTGATAAACTATCATACATTATGCCTTCCTTAGTAATTCCTGACAGAGAGACACAAGCATCAACCCACATGCATCTTGTCACGGTCCAACTGCAAAGTCCAAGAACCTCTCACTAAATCCCTTAAATTTTTTTTCTCTCTTCACTTAAAGCAACCACTGTAAGTACCAAATAATACTTAAGGACTAGGAGGAACACATTTGGCATTTTCGAAGCTTTCTTTCTCGCGTCCGAATAGAGACTGCGGTGTTGGTGACTGCGACGCTTCCTTTTATACCTCCACTCGGGTCCGAAGGTTATATCTGCGCAAGCGTTGGTCGTTATTTATCTTTTCCGGATGGTGCTGTTGTTGTTGCGCTAATTGCGCTTGAGTTTTTGCGATTTTAGATTTGTCGATTATTGTCTTCCATACTGTTGGTAGTTTTAATGGTTCGTCCCTTTTATTCAAATCACTTTGTTTTTCAATTTCTATGGCTTCTCGGATTATTCTGGTTTTATAATGTTCTATATTGGCAATCTCCCTACACCCATAGAAATTTATTTTATGGCCGGTTTCCTGATGATGTAGTAATAAAGCTGAGGTTGTTTGTTTATTTCTGATGCTGAGTTTATGCTCTTCCACTCTTGCTGATATTCTCCTGTTAGTTTGCCCCACGTACAACTTTTCACAGTCCTGGCACGGAATACTGTATACTCCGTGGTTTTCCAGTTTGATTTCATCTTTTGGGTTTCCAAGTTGTTTACCTATAGCTGTTTGTGGCTTGTGTATTGTTTGTATGTTGTGTTTCCTAAGAATTTTTCCGATTCTGTCTGTTGTGCCTTTTACATATTGTAAGACTACTTGTTGCTTTCCCGGTTCATAATTTTTGTTGTTCGTTGTTCGGGAAAACTGTGCATTAATAGCTTTCTCTATGGTGCAATTTGTGTAGCCATTTTTCTTTAAAGCACTAGATATTACCTTTAGTTCGTTTTGTCTCGTCTGTGTTTCAGTTAATCGCACGGATCTGGATATTAGGGTTTTTGCCACAGCTTGAATTTGTGCTGGGTGATGATGTGATTTTGCATTTAAATATCTGTCTGTATGTGTTGGTTTTCTATAGACGGTGTATTTGAAATGTCCGTTATGCAGTTTTGTGACCAAAACATCTAAAAATGGTAGTTTGTTGTTTTCCTCTAACTCTAGAGTAAATTGTACGCTGGGATGGATTGAATTTACGTGAGTCAGAAATTTTTCGAGCTCTGCATGACCATGTTGCCATATAATAAATATGTCATCCACATAACGAATCCATAATTTGGGCTTAAAACTCGTTTTCTCAAAAGCTTCTTTCTCGAAGTATATCATAAATAAATTCGCGACTACTGGACAGCGAGGACCCCATTGGAGCACCATCCATTTGTTTATACATTTGCCCGTTGAATGAAAAATAAGTATTTTTAAGGCAATGCTCCGAGAGTTGTATTATATGGGCCTGGAAATCCTTGTTCATAGCAATTTTGTCCAATGCTTCGTCGATGGGAATACTGGGATATAACGATTTGACATCTAGGCTTGCTCGTTTTTTTCGAGGACGGTATCTCGTATAATTCGAGTGAAATGCTCCGAGTTTTTTACAAATTAATTCTACAGCTGGTTGCATAATTTCAGAAAGGTATTTCTCCAGTTTTTGTAGCGGCAAATTAACAGCACTAACTATAGGTCTGATGGGCGCCCTTGGTTTGTGTATTTTTGGTAAACCATAGAGTTTAGGACATCTGCTCGACTTTTCCCGTGGTATGACTTTTTGTTGAATTTCGGGGTTTATTGGTGAACTTTTTATTTTTAGTTGTTTTTTCTAGGTACGTTGTCGGGTCCCTTGGAACAGGCCTATAACAATTGTCCTGTAGGATATCGCAAAATTAAAACCCTTACTCAGTACGGATTTTTCACTTTCTGAGAGATTGAAGGATGAGATCTTATGTACTAATTTCTCGACGTCTAATGATGATCCTGACAGTAGTGAACAGATGTACATCCGAAAATGAAATCACATTATATATATATATATATATATATATATATATATATATATATATATATATATAAAATGTTGATTTTAAAGTTGTTGCAAAAATCAGGTGAATCGAATATTTCTACGATTTCATGTTAAAATGGTTGGATAATGACCAGCAACAAGATTTTGATTGAATTAAATTTTTAATAGTTAATTTATTAACTTAAGTCGAATGCAAGATTTATTTAATGGGCTAAAAAAATCTATAAGTTTGTATTTGCTGAATTAAGTAAGTGATCTGAAATTTCGAAAATGTCAAAAAGGAGAGCAGAAAACAGGAATTATAAAATAATACATTTTTTATTTATTAGCATTAGCATTATTAGAGAAACATTTTATTACGGAGCTAAAAAGTTAATGGTTATCTTTCCACGAAAAAATTGGAAGCTTAGTAAAATTAGTTACTTTTTAAGGCATTTGCGCTTAACTAATGGTTCTGTGCGGGTAAAGCCTGGACGTGGCAGGAAAAGATCCACTAGAAGCTTTGCCAAAATGCTCCAGCTTATGTTTCGGTGAATTGTCGAAAAATATCTAAAACAACGACAATTAGTAGAATTTCAGTAGAAAGGACAATAAAGAATGACTTAAAATTAAAACCTTTTAAGAAGACGTATTGTCAAAAGTGAACGGCTGACGTAAAGCAAAAACGCGTTGAAAGATGTGAACTTTTATTACAAAGATTCAGGTGCCTGCGAGATATCGAAAAAATATGATTTTCAGATACAGATGAAAAAATATTCACTCTTCGACAATCAAAAAAACCTTAAAAATAACCGAGTATATTTTGCCGCTGATATGAAAAAGAGAGATATTTCTTTATATCGGTTGCTAGTTGAAAGGGTGCATTTTTCGGAATCGGTGACGGTTTCCGTGGGAGTTTCCATGAAGGAAAAAACCAGCATCATTTTTGTAGATGAGAACTTAACCTCTGAAGTTTACCAACGAGAAATTTTGCCTCATATATTACCGGAAATCGAATATATTTGTGATAACTATACATTCCAACAAGACGGTGCACCTGCACATACCTCCAACAGTACCATGTACCAAATGTATGAGAAAACTGCCCAGATTTTATAGAACCTCAGTCTTGGCCCCCAAACAGTCCGGATCTTATTCCAGTGGATGATACAGTATGGAGTGTTCTGGAAAGAATGGTTTACGAAGATGTGGTGGTTGACACTGTTCAGGAATTAAAAGAAAGAATAATAATGTGCTGGCAAAATCTTAACCAAGAAATATTAACGAATTCTATCGGACTATGGCGCCAAAAGCTACAACCTGTTGTAGAAAATCAAGGTGGTCTAAACGTAATTATTATTTTATATTTCCTGTTTTTTGCTCGATTTTTTGCACATTTTTGAAATTTCATAACACGCCAATCTTGAATTTAAATACTTTAATATACTTTAGCAAAATACAAACTTATAGGTTTTTTAGCCGATTAAATAACTCTCATATGCGACTTAAAATAAAAAATTAACTATTAAAAATTTTGCATTAATAACTAACTAACACGCCATGTAAAATTTAAAGGTAAAATTTTACATTTTACATTAAGTGATAAATCTTATCCATACAAAAAATATGCATTATTGTTCGGACTTTTTTTTCAGTAATACAAAATATACAACTTTATTATTAATCAAAAAGTTCAAAATGTTTTAGAAGTAGTCATATAAATAGATATTAATCGGAGATATAACATAAACATGGTGAAAATGATTGTAAAAAAACAGTTTTTATTTTTCTACATTTTGCATAATAATAATGTTGAAGGTTGATAAAAGGATGATTTCTTTTTGCGAGTGAAACAAAAGTGCATACCATTTGTACATGAAGAGTAAAAAAGCGATCTAAACATTGAATAAAGTTTTATAGAAAACTAGAGTAAACCTTTCCAACTAAAATAAAGTTAAAACACAACTATGTTAGTGTACATTTAAACAAAAATGTGAAAACTCTAATATAGGTAAGTATAACAAAATTAAGATCGATCACATCTAAGACCTTAACCTCCAGAAAAGCACCTGCCAAAGATCGTCTTGTTAATCTTAACCTACGCCAAAAGCCTTTAATTGTCTAAGCAAATCGGAGGAGTTTCCGACGAACAGCGCGGCTTCCTTCATTAGGACGAATTTTAATTCGACCCCGCCGCCGTCGAATCGGCCTTGACACCGGCTGCTCCCCTAATTTGCGCTCCCGTCCCCATTTTAATTAAGAGATCGGGGTCATTGGAGCAGCCCTCTCTGTCTCTGGTTCAAAAACCTCCTTTCGGAATTCAGGCGTTTTAATTTCTGCATTTAATTTATTGGTAATTTTAAGTTTCCTTTTTGAATTCAGTCTTTCCTGATCGTTGTCTTTATTTTGTAAAATATATTTTTCTACAGGTAAGCGGGAAATACTTCCAATTTATCAATTAACTGGTGTAAGCGGCCACCTAAGGCTCGGATCTCAAAAAATGAGCTTGGCTACTCGGAGCTGACCAGTTCTGTGTGATTACTGAGCCTTAACCTCGATGCTCTTTCTATATTTCACATAGAAGGTTGAAGCATCTAAGAGTTGGGCAATAATGAATTTATTAATTAATTTGCAAACAAAAGGAAAAAGAAAACATTTAATCATTGTTTGAATATTTTAACTTCTTTAATACCTAATGTTTAAAAACTTTGTTTAATCTAATCCAGCTGAACGCTTTGAACCAGGTTAACAATAACCTCTGTTCGAATAAAAATGCTTTGTTGCTCTCCTTTTTATGTTGCTTCCTTCGTAAAAGGGAAGTATAGTAATCGTGAAAATATCACCTTCCCAGGTTTTTACAGATATTCACGTTTTAGTGTCCTTGAATGCCAAAATAAAACATGTTTTCATAATTCTTGACTTCAAATTTTGGTCAAAAATCAATGAAACGGTTACATTCTAATAAAACCTGATCTGGAAGAACAAATTGGCGGCCTCGTGAAATGTTATACAATTATTACTAAAAGACTACTTATTCAGTCTATTTGAAATTTTGCAAATATCACGCAGAAATCAACTGGTCAAATTTTGGTACGAAATCAAGATGGCGAAACAAAATGGCGGCTTACTGAAATGCAAACAATTTATTACAAAAAAACTGCTTATACAATTTACCTGAAATTTTGCACAAAAGTCAAGTATTATATATAAATCAACTGATAAAATTTTGGTACAAATTCAAGATGACGAAACAAAATGCCGGTTTAATAAAATATTTAAAAATCGTATTATCGAACAAACAGACAGACGAAATTGAGAAAACATGATTTTGCATCTAGGTACCCTGAAACGTGAAGATCTGAAAAAAATCTCCTAGGGTGATTTTTTTCACATTTACAGTATTAGAAGTAATAAAGTACTAAGAAGTAAACAACAATATTTTCACGTCAAACACGGTCCTTATTAATTTGACACCGACTTCATAAATCAAATTTTCAATGTGGTATAAAATATAATTTTTTACTTTTTAGTGCTTTTTTAATTCGGTTCTAATTTTTTAAAAACATTTAATTTCATACCATTTAGTTCTATCTATACAAAGGTTTAGATCTTAAAGCTTAAACTTAGGTTAAAATGTAAGTAGTAGATATTAAATACCTGAAAACGTTTTGCGGATATTAAGTCAAAGTCAAGTCAAACATGCTTTATTATCAAAAGATGTAAATCTCATTGACAAAGCGAAAAAACTGTATAGAAAATTTAATTTAAAACTACTTATTGTCTAATTGAGAATAAAAAACACACATACAAAAAAATAATAAAAAAAATGATAACTATATATACACATAAAACAAGATACTAATTATTATATTATAAAAATTAATATATACATGCATACACACCAATTACTGTAACACAATCAAAAGGCAACACATTCAGCCTATAGAAGGGAGATACAGTCTTAGTCACAAATAGAGACAAACAAATTAAAACCGATCCTCAAAATATTCTTTGACACTATAATATGACCGTTGAGATAGAGATTCTTTTGTTTCATTTTTGAATTTTGTAAAGCCTTGTATATTTTTGATATTAATAGGCAGATGATTGAACAACTTTATCCCATTGTATATAAAACTATTTTTTATTTTATTAGTTGTTGGGATTGGCAAAGGAATATTTTGAGCCTGTCTAGTGAGTGTGATGAACACACTCAGCAATATACAAACTTGGAAGGGTCATTATTTTCGCACTTATAAAATAAGGCTTACAAGAGTCTCCTCTTCGTATGCCATACATAAATCGTAAAGCTGTTTTTTGCAACATAAACAAAGAGTTAAACAAGTATGCACTGCAACCACCCCAGAAGCAAATTCCATACCTCAAATGAGATTCAACAAGATCATAGTATGTCATTCTTATAGCATAAGGTTCTAGTTCATTAGCTATCGTTATTAAAATTAAGTGACTTATCTATATTAAGCCCCAAGAACTTTGCATTATCTGTGTTGTTGATAGGTATTGAGTCTAAATATATCTTGTCAATAGCGCATCTAAAGGTTATAACGTTGGTTTTGGTCACATTGAAAGTCAACAAATTACTGTCAAACCAGATTTTGACCCTCTTCAAGTCTTCACTTCATCTAGCCTATCTGAGCCAGACGTGTGCCACAAAATGGAAGGGTCATCCGCAAAAAGAGTGAACTCGCCTTCAATATCAAGTGCAGCCAAATCGTTAATATAAATTAAAAAGTAAAAGTGGTCCCAGGACAGATCCTTAACATTAAATTTAGTTAAAAAAGACATAAGTCTGTTCTTCACTAATTTTTCAATTATTTTAGACAAGGTCGACAAGAGGGATATAGGTCCACAATTAGATGGGGACAGATCTATGCCACCTTTATGCAAGGGTATAATTATAGCCTTTTTTAGAAGTTCTGGAAATTGACCATTAGCAAAAGAATGTTTAATTGCGTCAGCTAATGACAATAATGCAGAGTGATTCAACTCAGACATGTCATCCCACCCTGAAGCATTCTTGTTTTTGATGTTGTGAATCACAGACCTTACCTCGAAGACATCAGTGCGGTACAGAAAGAATGTTTCGGGGACATATTTATTGGTTAAATATTGTAATGGGTCATTTTTTGTTTTTATCTTAACCGAAAGATTATGACCCACAGAACAGTAGAATTGGTTAAACTCATCAGGTGGCCGTGTTGCAAAAGTCTGTTTATTGACACCATTCTGCCTCAAATCATTAATAACAGACCAAGTTTCTTTAGAAATATTTGACGACTTTTTCACTCTGTCACTGTAGTAGATTTTTTTAGCAGACTTCACCACCCTTCTGTAAATTGCTCTATATTTAGAATATTATACAGATAAAGTCCGACACATGATAAATGGTCATGAAGTAGCCGGGCTCATAACGATCAAGTGAAATTTTACCCGCAATAAAGCAATTAAGGCTGGTTTGCAAGCGTTTCTCAGTACAGGTCGGTATTTTATTTTTATTATTAAATCATTTGAACTGTCGCATTAACGGTGTTCAGTGGTGTTATTTACTTTTAGAGTAACAAGCTTTCTGTGGGGTGTTATTAGTCATTTTCAAAATGTTTAGACCGTGGGTTGAAAACTGGGAATCGGACTACGGAATTGAAGAGATAAACAAGCAAAAAACAAAATATCATTTAGCGATGTGCTGCAAAAGAATTGTTTAATGAGTATATCAAGATAAAATTTATATATATTTTTTTTGTTTCTTAGATGTATCTAATAAAACAATCACTCTAATTCATTCGGTCAATCACATTAAATAGGTAGTTTTAAAAATTTCTGAATATCCAAATAAACAAATAAAAATTATTATTTTGTTTAAATACTTATTTGAATAGAAGCTAAAAAAAATTTTACATTTTGAACATTATGAAAAATTTAACCACAAAAATGAAAAACTGTATTAGACTTTTTATCCGGAAAAACAATACGAACAATATAAATGCCTAACAGGAGTAAAAATATAAGTAAATTATTTTGTTGGCCATGTTTACTTTTTGAAAATGAAAAAGATCTTTGGAATAAAACTGGTTTTTCCGATTTAAACAATTTTCATAAAGCTGTAAAAAGACAGATTATGTCCAAAGCGCATTTGCAGACCGTCATAAAGGAAAAAGTCTTCGGCAAAACCAGAATTGAACACGCCCTTAATAAACAGTTGGAAATTAGTCACCGCCAACACAATGAACTAGTCGATAAAAATAGGCAAATATTAAGAAGACTTATCGATGTTGTTTGTTTTCTCGGACAGCACGAATTGGGATTTAGAGGTCATGACGAAACAAGGGTTTCTTCAAATAGAGGAAATTTTCAAGATGTACTTAGTTGAAGGGCTAAATATGATGATTGCTTAAAAATTCATTTAGAGCAGTCTAGCCTTTTTCGCGGAGAGTCGAATCGAATCCAGAATGATTTAATTTCCGCTGTTGCAACCATTATTCTAAAAAGAATTAAGCAGGAGATTGGCGAGGCGCGGTTCACTGCTATTATTCTGGACGAAACCACTGATATCACTGATTTTAGCCAATTATCTATAGTAATACGCTATGTTAAAACAGACGGAAGTATTCAAGAGCGATTTTTAGCTTTTAAGAATGTGTTCGAAAATCGCAAAGCAGATGCATTATATACCGTAGTTTATAACGATACTAAATAAATTAATGGAGAGAAAAAATTAGTTGCTCAAAGCTATGATGGAGTCGCAGTGATGGCAGGACCATGAGGGGGTCTGCAAGCTAAAGTTCGAGAAAGTTTCCCAAGTGTTGTGTTTATCCATTGTTTTGCTGATAAATTAAATTCAGTTTTATCCCAGTCCATCAATCACATTAAAGAGTGTAAAGTATTTTTCGTTACTTTAAGTGGCATGGCTGCTCTTTTTTCCAAGTTGACCAAACGTACACAAACTTTGGCCTCCATTGTCCACAAAGATTGCCCAAAGTAGCTCCTACTAGGTGGAATTATAATGGAAGACTTCTGTTAACATTATCTGAAAATCGTGTATCATTGATTGAACTATTTGAGAATATAATAGAAAATAATGAAACGTGGGACTCATAAGCAATAAATAAAGGGGGTTTTTGGACTGTTGGAAATGATCTGAACTAAAAGTGATTTACGAAATTGATTACATTAAAACAAAAAATAACGCTAAGGAACTAATGTGATTTTTAAAAGCAAGGAGCTGGAAGATGCCTACACCGAAGTGTCGAAATTGTGTGAATTAGTATTGACAATACCTACCACAAGTTCGTCAGTAGAACGCAATTTTTCGACACTTAAACGTACAAAAAATTTCGTGAGAAATTCAACGGGGCAGGAGAGACTTTCGCATAGGAGCATCGACGTTTTTATGATGACGTCATTGACGACTTTGCAAAAAATGATAGAGGAATCCAATATCATTACAAATAGGTAAGTTTCTAAAAATTGCTTCCCCTTCTTAAAATTTCACCGCACGCTCCTGGTCATGACCATTTATCGTTTGTCGGACTATATCACACTTATTGTTTGAACACAAGATTTAAGATTTTCCCGTAAGGGACAATGTGTCAGAGAGAGACTGAAAATCAGAATCACGCCAAATTCACGAAGAAGAATTTTAAATACTCTAAACGTATGTGTTCATTATATCATTGGTTTTGAGAGGTTAAGGGCTTGTTAAAAATGACTTCGAAGATAAAACTTAGAACTTTAAATCTAAGTGCACTATTTTCTAGAGGAGAAAAATTGTACTTTATCAACGACATATTATTTGACATTAAATTTCGCAACTTCGCATCTAATGAAATGAAAATTGGATCGTTAACAGGAGCATTTGTATACAGTGATCCTACATGGAAACTGACCGAAAGGCCTTCGGGACCAATTGGATTATCTAAATTTTTCCAGCTTTGTTTTTACGTACTTATTTCTATAATAAAATGTAATGTATTTCCATATCAACATAAGGAATTATGTTGAAAAAGAAAGTAGGAAATATTTATAAATAAAACTGAAAGGATTTTTATGTGTCACTTTTTTTTCTGAAAATTAAATGATATAATAAAAGCAGGTAATACCATCAAGTACACGTGAAATTACTAAAACTGTCTAATTTCACGTATTAGGGCGAAAAGTCAGAATCCATTATTTACACCCCATAACCTACTCCCCGCTCGCTACATTTTTCCTAATACATCAAAGCCACCCCTCCGGCAGCCTGTCTTATCCACCGCCACGCCACCCACTCCCACCCCTTTTCATCTGAACGGAGACGCGTCCCGACGCTCCAACAATGGCGCACATGTGACGAACGACGGCACGGTAGAAAAACATGGTTGCCAAATGGCGTCAGTTCAAAGTTTATATGGTCCTTTACTGTTAACATATTTTTTTTTTATTGATTTAGCAAAAATTATTAAATGCGTCAACTTTTCCACGTCTTATTAAACGACGAGGAAAAAAAAATATTTTCCTGTAAGCGTGTGGAAAGTAAGTATTTTCCTGTAAGCGTGTGGAAAGTAAGTCCTTTCCGCATGCATGTTTTTGCCGCACTAGTGCTTGAAAAGATAAATTATTTTTTTCAGCTCTATCAAAAATATTAGATATTTTTTTTAACATTATTAAAACAAACCCGCTTAACAGAAAGAAACAATTTCTCATCTAGATTTGTAATTCTTCAATATCCTAAAAAAAATCAAAAATTCATCCCATTATTTATATTATAATTTTGACTTACATCGTAATATAATCTCATATCAATCCAGTTAGCTTAATTACTTAGTTACTATTGTTGCAATAATAGTGATAATAGACAAGACAACGATAACAACCATTTACGCGTCTGTGCGCGATTTAGTATGCGTAGTTATTTGTAATTTTGTAATTTTAAAACACGATTTCGCCACACATTCTTTAGAATATAGACAAAGATGTAATTCCTGAAAATATTTTGAACGAAGCTGCAGCAGTCAGCTTACAGGTATTGCCCGAAATATCCCGCCATAGGTATGAAAAAGAATACCATGTTTTTACACAATGGTGCGAAAAGAAATAGGTAAAATCTCTTAAATAGAAGCATTTCTTGCCTATTTTTCCGCAAGTATTAGGAACAATATTTTTTCTACGATTGTGGGAATTAAATCCATATCTATTTAATAACTTTTATTACCAAAGAAATAAAACATTTAACAACAAAGAAAATTATGGCTGTTTATTAAGTAAATAAACACAAAAATAGCTAACCAAAGAAAATTAAATTTCAATTCAGAACATATTTTAGTTATTGTTTATTATTTACAATATATTCAGTGACAACGGAATAAAATTTATAGAATATACAGGGATATTTATTAAGACGTTAATTTTTAATTTTAGTTGCTGTTTTTTACAGAGTCACCCAAAAATAATTTATGACAGCTAACTTCATGTTTTTTAATTAAAACACCAGTTTTTTATTTTTATATTCTACTTCAAATTCTGAACATATTTATATGCATATGTGTCCTATACCTAAACTCAATTGTTTTGGAGATAATGATTGTGGAATGTAAAGGTTGGAATACATTTATTAAAAAAATCAAGTGTTTTTTTTCCTCGGAAAAACATTCAGAGACGTCGATTTTTACTTTTAGTTGCCATTTTTTGTATGATAATTTTATGTGTACAGGGTGACCCAAAAATAAGTTAGGACAGCTAACTTCATGTTTGTAAATTAAAAAACCTATTTTTTATTTTATTTTATTTTTATTTATTTAGAAAAAAAACTAAAGAAGCAAGTAAAAATATAAATTATGTTATTAAATGTTGGAAATGACCTCCACTAACCTCCTAATAATATCCGAGACGATCCTGAAATTCCTGCAAAACGTTATCGACAACGAAAGTTTTTATCGATCTTATTTCGTTTGTTAGCCTAACTGTTAAGTCTTCAATGTTGTTTGGTCTATTATCATAGACTCCAGAATTATACCTCCTCACAAAATAATATTCCAAAGGGGTCAAATCCAGCGATCTGGCCGACTAATCCAACATCCAGAAAAAACCCTACTGAAGTACTCACGCTCGGGACTATAAAACACCAGAGCTCCATCTTGCTGATACCATAAAAAATTCTCTGGTGTATCAGGATTTTGTGGATCGGGTTATAAAGTAGCAAGGCGTGGAAGTAGGTCATTTTCTAAAAACTCTCACTACCTGTGGTCATTTACTCAAAGAAAAAGGGCCCTATTATCTCGTTTACAATTAATCCAGCTCAAACATAAGTTTTTGGGGATATTAGGTGTGGCACCAGAGTGTTTATCCAGAAGAGTTTTCAGTAGCCCAATACCGACAGATTTTTTTTCAAGAATTTTATGTCAACTTTTCGTTCTCACTGTCTAGTAATATTGCGTTTTTTGCCGCACGCAAATTAATGGCCGAAATTAACTGATCCTTTTAGTTAAAAATTCCTCAGGAAACTCGCTCGTATGGACAATTTGCTAGAAGCAGAGGGTAAAGCTTCAAACTGCCTAAGGAAATTCTTCATTCAGGGTGATGCGTGCGGAAAGTGTACTACTTTCCGTACGCTCATAAAAAAATATGTTTTATTGAGAATATGGGAAAGTTAGTATTGTTTATATTTTACTTTTCTTTCTGATTCAACAATTGCAGACTATCCGATATTCTGTCATAAAATCTAGATACATTATATTTTTTAACTTTCTTTTGAAAAACTCAAGGGTTTTTTACTTCCCTCGTCAAAGGGAAGTATTGTAATCATGAAAAAAAATCACCCTCCCATGGGTTTTCAGATCTTTACGTTTCAGGGTCCCTAAATGCCGAAAAACATGTTTTTTCAATTTCGCCGGCTGTCGGTCTGTCTGTAAATGTAATGACGGCCTATTGAAATATTAAAAAAATTATTACTGAAAAACTAATTATCTTCTTTATATGAAATTTTGCACAAAAACCGAGTATTGCGTAGAAATCAGTAGGTTTTGTTTATATTTGCATTATCGCTTACAATTTTGACATAAAAAAAGACTTAAAGCAAAAGTAAAATAGAACATTTGGCAACCGCGGATCTCATAGGGAAGATGTTTTGTCGAGTCAAAATGGTAAGTGGAGCGCGGGGTTCCCAGAGGGGAGGGCGAAGTTACTCGCTGCCGCTTGCTGGAAAAAATAAGATGGATTGATGGAAATGTCTTCGTGATTCAATTTGTTTTTCGGTATACGTGGCCGACTCGGATACAAAAGAAAGAGGGTAACGGGGGCGGAGGGGTGTGAAACGTACGTCTGAAAAGAGTTCCTTATTGAATTTTATAATAGATAATTCTTCTCCGTCGGATTAAACTCGCACTTTAAATATATAATATAAAAAGCACAGAATGGGAGAGGAGTTTTAAGTGACACTAATTACATTTTGAAAATTTTGTAGCATATTAACAAAAATTATGATTTTAAAAATATCTTCGAGATCCAACCAGATTTCCTTAAGTTTTTCCACGAAATGTGCAGAGTTTTTTTATAAAATAATCTGTTTTTCCAGTGAATGGATTAAGAAAGTTTGAAAGATATTTATCTAGATTGTATGTGGGTGAGCCTATTGCACTGACGATCGGTCGAACTGGTAAATTGTTCTTGTGTATCTTGAAAAGACCGGAGAACCTGGAAATCTTGGAGCTACGTGGTATTAATGATTCCTTCTCCCCTAGTGGTAGACTGGATGCGTTAATCAGATTGGTGATGCGTCTTTTTATTCTACTTATTGGGTCTGCCTGCATAAACTTATAGGTGCTGTTGTCCAAAAGTTGAGCTATCTTTTTCACATAGTCCATTCTGTCCATGACGACTGCAGCGTTAGCTTTATCTGCTGGAAAGACCAAAATGTTTTCATCTTCATTTAGGGTCTTTATTAATTTATAAGAAGCATTCCCGTAGAAGACATAATATCCTCCGTTGAAGCAGCAATTGGAAGATTACCAGTAGAGCAAGCTGATGAAGTCAGATATGAGACAGCGAAGATCATTAAAAACTCAAAACAACCGAAGTCGAATCTCTCCGCAGCCGAAAAAAAAATATCAATGAAGACCCTAAATGAAGATGAAAACATTTTGGTCTTTCCAGCAGATAAAGACAACGCTGCAGTTGTCATGGGCAGAACGGACTACGTGGCAAAGATAGCTCAACTTTTGACAACAAACCTACAAGGTTATGCAGACAGACCTTACAAGTAGAATAGAAAACGCATCACCAATCTGATTAACGCATCCAGTCTACCACCAGCGGAGAAGAAAACATTAAAACCAAGTAGGTCCAAGATTCCCAGGTTCTACGGTCTGCCCAAGATATACAAAAACAATGTACGACTTCGACCGATTGTCAGTGCAATAGACTCGACCACATACAAACTAGGTAACTATCTTTCAAACTCCAAAAAACAATCCATTTACTGGAAAAAGAGATTTTTTATAAAAGACTCTGGACATTTCGTGGAAAAACTTAAGGAAATCCGGTTGGATTTCGAAGATATTTTGCTCAGTTTCGATGTAGAATAACACAAACACAAATATTCCTAATTAATTAAATGTCTTGCATCAAAATAAGGTAGTTTTTCAAGTCTTTCTTAAAGTGTGAAGATGTCGATGAAATCAAAATAGTGAATTGGTGCAATGCTTATCTCTATGTATAAAGACCATTTAGATCATTTACAATCTCATGTCAGATTGCCTTCCAACATATTCTAAAAAAAGAGGTAATTATGTTATCTAAGGGCAATTCCTTTAAGCTGAAAATGCTATAATGCATTCTCTGGTTTTAAACTTCAAATTTTAGTCAAAAATGAGGGGTCATATGTGGTGATGGTAATATTTTGGTAAAAACCCCTTATGCCGAAACAAAATGGCAGCCTAGTGAAACGTTAAAATAATTGTTATTGAAAAAACTACAATTTTCATGAGAATGAACAGAACATTTTGATATGAATATACCTAAGATAGCAACTATTAAATTATTTAAAAAATCAGCCTGAAAGGTAATATTGTTTCTTACGAATTTAAAATAGCGGCCAAATAAAATTTATAAAAAATCAACGTAAAGTAACCTTTTTCAATTGACTTTAAATTTTGCATAAAAAATAAATCTGATAAAGGGATAAAATAATCAAGACATAACAAAATCGCGGCCTGTATTAATGTAAAAACTACTTATTGAATGTATTTTAAATTATGCCCAAAAATCATGAGTGTCATCTAAAAACTTTAAAAAAAAATATTTGATAACTATTTATTTAAAATATTCACATGGTTTACTAAAATTGGTCGGAACAAAACCTTAGACTCAGAAAACCCTAGCCAAGAAATAAAATTTTATAATCTGAAAAAATCGCTCAATAAAACAATTATCTCTAAAAGAAAGTAAATATCCAATTGACCTCAAATTATGCACAAAAATCAAGTATTACATAAGAATGAACTAGTGACATTTTAGTATGAATATAAGATAGCAAAACAAAATGCCGGTTTAATAAATTATTTTAAAAACATCAGCCTATAAATAACTACTTATTAGATTAAATTTTAGGCAAGCATTATGTCTGATATAGAGATAAACTGGTAAAGTTGTGTTACGAATTCGAGATGGCGGCCACATAAAACTTTTAAAAAATCAACGCAAAAAAATCTTATTGACTTTATATTTTGCAGAAAAGACATATATATATATATATATATATATATATATATATATATATATATATATATATATATATATATATATATATATATATATATATATATATAGTATATATATATGTATATATACATATATATATATATATATATATATATATATATATATATATATATATATATATATATATATATATATATATATATATATATATATATATATATATATATTATATACAGGGTGGCCCATCGAAAAAACGTACCGCAAGGCATAACGGCCAGGGTAATTTTTTTTTCAAAAAATCCAAAAACACCTCAATTTTGTTTG
>JAUTXW010002431.1:352500-447920 GCA_030620095.1 Kuschelorhynchus macadamiae | reverse complement strand
CGCCTTAACGGTACGTATTGCTTCCTGTAACAGTGGTCAATGCCAACTTCCTTATTTCAAATGCAACACCCCGGATATTATTTAATTTTTGGATTCTTTAGGAGATTCTAAACATATTTTATGTTCAATGTCCTATACCTATCTTCAACTATTTCGGCAATATTAAGTGTTTTCAAATTTATTTTTATTTTATTTATTTCGAATTTATTATTATTCATGAAAGTGGCTCTGGTTACTGAACTATTTATTTGATTACAAAAATTCGCTACAACACACTCAATACTTATTTACCATTTAGGTCTTCATATTAAGAATGTAAGCAAAAACCATTTTAGCGTTCCTTTTTATTGATATGGAACAAAAAGAGCCAGTTTTGTTTACTTTTAAGTTTTGTTTACTTTTGTGTAAAATGCCTGGCCTTTCTCTTTGCAAGACAGTAGTTGTCAGTGTCAGTGTCATAGCCTTTTGAATTTCGTTAACTGCATAATACCTAATATCAGAAAAATGGTTCATTTAACAGAAATGCATAAAATAACAATTCTACAAATGATTGGTTATGGAGATAACACACGAACACAAGTGGAAGTTGCTCGCTTATTTCATGAAAAATTTCCAAACTTGCCGCATATATCCCAAGGGACAATTAGTAAAATAGAAAAGCAGTTTCGCGAGCTTGGACATGTGAGGCAGATAAAAAAAGCAGCTGCCAATTCAATAAATAATGATACTAAATTGGATATTATGCTTGAGTTTGAGGAAAACCCACATATTTCTAGTCGACAAGCCGCCGCAATGTTCGATATTAGCCATTCGTCGATTATTCGAACATTAAAAGAAAATAAAATGCATCCCTATAAAGTGATACCAACTCAGCAGCTCATGGAAGACGATTATGATAGGAGAACTTATTTTTGTGAACAAATGATGGCTATGTTAGATAACAATGTTATGCAATTAGAACATGTTTTGTTTTCGGATGAGTGCACCTTTCCACTTCACGGTCATGTAAATCGTCAAAATTGCCGCTATTGGTCTAGGGAAAATCCTCACTGGATCAGCGAAGAACATACTCAATATCCTGAAAAGGTTAATGTTTGGGCAGGAATTGTTAGGGATCATATCATAGGCCCCTTTTTCATTGACGGCAATTTGAATGGCGATAATTATTTAGCACTGCTCCAAAATAATGTCGTGCCAACTTTGACAAATTTGTATCCGGATCCAGCAAACCCACAAGTTCCAGCGAATATGATATGGTTTCAGCAAGATAGAGCACCGCCCCATTACCAAATTAATGTCCGGCAGTACCTCAACGGAATATTTCCAAATCGGTGGATAGGGAGACGAGGATCGATAGAATGGCCAGCGCGATCCCCTGATCTGACGCCATTAGACTTTTTCTTATGGGGACATATTAAAAATGTTGTATACAAAACTAAACCCCTCGACTTAGCTGACTTAAGAAGACGAATAACGCTTGCGATTAGATCGGTCACGCCTGAGATGCTAAATATCGTTAGAAGAAATTTCTATTTAAGATTAGGAATTTGCCAAGACGTTCGCGGCGAGCATATTCACCAGTTCCTAAATTAACTTTTTACTTTTGTTTATACATTATGAAGAAATAAATAATTTTATTTTTTTATTCTTAATTTTTACAATAAATTTGAAAACACTTAATATTGCCGAAATAGTTGAAGATAGGTATAGGACATTGAACATAAAATATGTTTAGAATCTCCTAAAGAATTCAAAAATTAAATAATATCCGGGGTGTTGCATTTGAAATACGAAAGTTGGCATTGACCACTGTTACAGGACACACCCTGTATAAAAAGTTTTTATTGGAGAAAATGAGCAACTAAAAATACCAATCGACGGGTCCAAGCGTTTTTCCGAACACGCCCCCATTTATTTATTATCGAATTTATTCCATTTGGCTGATACACACTATATATATGTATATATATATATATATATATATATATATATATATATATATATATATATATATATATATATATATATATATATATATATATATATATATATATATATATATATATATATATATATATATATATATATATATATATATATATATATATATATATATGTATATATATTTATATATATATATATATATATATATATATATATATATATATATATATATATATATATATATATATATATATATATATATATATATATATATATATATATATATATATATATATATATATATATATATATATATATATATATATATATATATATATATATATATATATATATATATATATATATATATATATATATATATATATATATATATATATATATATATATATATATATATATATATATATATATATATATATATATATATATATATATATATATATATATATATATATATATATATATATATATATATATATATATATATATATATATATATATATATATATATATATATATATATATATATATATATATATATATATATATATATATATATATATATATATATATAAATCAATAAAAATGCGCTTTCACACACCTTTATCAAAAGTTCTTGGCCGGAAAAGATATATGTAGAATAGCAGAAATATATAATTTCTGCAGGTGCAAAACGGCCTACAAGAAGAATTGCTTTCGATTATGTCACAGGGTACCCTCCTGCGATCATGATTTCTGGGCCTTTACCCTCATCAGGCAGGCTTGTACCCAGGGAGATCTGAAATAACAGATTACTCGATATGACAAAATCGAAAACGAAACGTCTATCGTACTGAAATAGTACTACATGCTAAGTATAACACTTAGCGCCACCTATTGGGGCTCCGGTGGTTTCCGGCTGCAAACCCATAGGAATTTGGCAAAGTATGCACTAGCACCATCATACGGAGAGTAGATACTAAAATCAATAAAAATGCGCTTTCACACACCTTTATCAAAAGTTCTTGGCCGGAAAAGATATATATAGAATATAGATAATATGTAGAATTTCTTGTAGGCCGTTTTGCACCTGCAGAAATTATATATTTCTGCTATTCTACATATATCTTTTCCGGCCAAGAACTTTTGATAAAGGTGTGTGAAAGCGCATTTTTATTGATTTTAGTATCTACTCTCCGTATGATGGTGCTAGTGCATACTTTGCCAAATTCCTATGGGTTTGCAGCCGGAAACCACCGGAGCCCCAATAGGTGGCGCTAAGTGTTATACTTAGCATGTAGTACTATTTCAGTACGATAGACGTTTCGTTTTCGATTTTGTCATATCGAGCAATCTGTTATTTCAGATCTCC
Source organism: Kuschelorhynchus macadamiae (assembly GCA_030620095.1). Taxonomy (NCBI): domain Eukaryota; kingdom Metazoa; phylum Arthropoda; class Insecta; order Coleoptera; family Curculionidae; genus Kuschelorhynchus; species Kuschelorhynchus macadamiae. The sequence goes on along the minus strand of JAUTXW010002431.1, from coordinate 444,604 downwards.
CTGGGTACAAGCCTGCCTGATGAGGGTAAAGGCCCAGAAATCATGATCGCAGGAGGGTACCCTGTGACATAATCGAAAGCAATTCTTCTTGTAGGCCGTTTTGCACCTGCAGAAATTATATATTTCTGCTATTCTACATATATATATATATATATATATATATATATATATATATATATATATATATATATATATATATATATATATATATATATATATATATATATATATATAGTGTTTTCATTCCGGGTGTACATCCGTTCACTACTGTCGTTCTGAAAAGAACAGTTTTGCTGACGCTTCGCCAAAATCACATTTGGCATTTTCGAAGCTTTCTTTCTCGCGTCCGAATAGAGACTCTATACATATATATATATATATATATATATATATATATATATATATATATATAATATATATATATATATATATATATATATATATATATATATATATATATATATATATATATATATATATATATATATATATATATATATATATATATATATATATATATATATATATATATATATATATATATATATATATATATATATATATTATATATATATATATATATATATATATATATATATATATATATATATATATTTATAAATATACTTATAAATATCAATTTTTAGATGTGCAGAATTAAATATTTTGAAAAAGCCTGAAATGGAGAGGCGAAACGTCAATTAAAGTTTTTTTGTTTCAATCCACGAACCTAATCCCAAGAAAGTACTTGATATTTATATATATATTTTCATGTCACATCCATATACAAATGTTTACTATTTTATACCACTTTGGAAAACTAGTTATACATTTTTAACTATATATTTATAGTGGTAGTTATGTCTGTAGCAGGCCCTGCTAATGTTAGATCAGTAGAAGTTAATCGAAAACGTGGTTGAATGTTGGTATTTCTGATGATACTATCAAGAAAAGATAAGGTTGGGAGAAGGTGGTTCAACAGACATATTTGGGTTAAACCTATATATCTCTAAGTACTCTTTACAGACGTCTCAATACCAGCTTTTTAGCATTTTTGAAAATGTTTGAAAACACTTTGATGACGTTACTTCCGACACCAGTGACATCTTTTGTAAGGGAGATATTAATTTAAATTTTCTTAATCTCAACAGCCCTCGTGTATCTGTGTATGTCTGTTACTGATTATTTTAGTGTTAAACAACTTGTCAATTAATCTATGCGTATTACGGATAATAATAAGTATTTCAATTATTGACGTAATATTCACAAACATTTCTGATATTGATTTAATCGATTCTTATAAAATCGCTGAAAATTACAATGCTAGTTACCATAACCTAGAAAAATTGCACATTTTTTTCTATCCTTAATAGTAAAATTTTAAGCTAAGTTTTCGTGAATTTCCGTTTCACATTTTATAACTACTGAACTGCCTTTTTGGTTAGCCCAGTTTAGGCCTTTTTTTAGGATTGTCGTAAAACGTCATGAATGCGAGAGACTTACATACGGAAATTCACGAAAGCATAGTTACTGCATAGTTAAACGCAAGTAACCTAGTAACAGTTCATTCAATTATAGCAAATATAGATTTTATGGCTTGGAATATCTATTTTTTTAGATATACAATAACAAAAATGTAACTATTTTTTGACCCATCCTGTATATGTCAAAATAAATTTAAATCCTTCCCGATACGCATGTATCATTTTCGCTATACTAAAAAAAGAGTTTATCTCTGAAAAGCTAGAAAACGACTGCTATGAGATGCGCCCTGTATATTTGGAATAGCTTTCTCATCCAAAATTTATTTCCTTTTTTCAGACTTAATTATTTTCAGATTTATGTACTTTTTAATGCAAATGTAAGAGATTTTTCTAAGAAAAGCGTCTGATTAAATTGACCGACTGACTATTGTGGTGTGGCTCATATTCTAGATTTCACTTCTATTTATGATTAATTATTACAACCTATTTAAACAGTATTCTGAATATCAGATGCGCAGCGATGTCATTTTTTTGTACACATTTTTTCGGCTAAAAACAAAATTTATACTCCGCATCTGAGATTGCGGATTTAGCTTTTTGATAACCTATATTCCTTAAATCTAGAATAAAAGACGCGCAAGAATGAGCCTATTCCGCATACGCTCTATTTATTACTATTTTCCCTCTCCATCACTATAGCATGGACTGGAGTTAGGAACAGTTAGGGCCTAAAGATCTGAAAACGATATACGAATGTCATAATTAACCATGTACTGGTTTATTTAACGCGCGACGATGAATACAAAACCTCGTGGGCTCCAGGATTATTAGTATAACTACCTATAAGTATTTAAACTCAATTTTAATGTAACGTTTACTGTCAATAAATAATAATTATGATGTACACTTACATATTTCGGTTTTTTCATTCTCTTCTGCATGCTCAAATTTTTCAACGAGACTAGAACATATTTTTCTCCAAGCCGCTGCTGTCAAGTTTTTATTTTTGTAATCAGTTGTTGTTTTGTCCCATAACAGTGGATGATTTTCAACCAATCTGATTAATATTTCAACGTCGATTTCATAATCGGTCATTTTTTTAAGGATACTATATTGCACAAATAAACAATTCCCCACTAGAAAGGCTCTCAATCAACGAAACAAACCGTACCGTGTGCAATCAAGCAATACATTTATTTCAGCGTTGCCAACTTTGTTACATGGCATTCCACCAGAAACACTGTCAAATCCCACTAGAAATCCACTAAACAGAAATCTAAAATATCACTAAATTCCCCTAAGAATATTTTACTATTAGGAAACTGTATTATCATCTATTTTTTCATTTTAAATTGTCGACGCCATCTGTATGGTATAGCGTGGACTTGCAAAACATTTTCTAAACTGCCGGCAGGATAAAGAAAACGAAATTAAGAAGGTATTGCACTAAAAATAAATTAATATTATGAAAACCAAAACAAATTCAATAAAGTACTTAACCTAAATGCTTGTTATAGCCAAGTAAAACAGTCTTTTTATATACATACATAAGTAACTGTAAAAAATATGAAAACAAAAAACATAAGAAAATTTTCCAAGCAAAGCAAGGAACTAATGATTCTTAGATATAACAACAAAAATGATTTACATAACGCATTAAATTACCTAAACTTCTAAAACAGAACTGCAATTCAATAAATATGCCTAATAAATCTACATCTTTATACAGATTATACTCAGGAACAATATCACATGATCGATGGTCTCATTTGTTTTTATTTTTTGAATAATATCATTTGGTATTGTATAGCTATCAAAGCACGGTTGTATGCTTTTAAGGCCACACCTTATGTAAATCAAAGAAACTAAAGTATCACAATGTATTCCTAATTTTAATTTTAATTAGGTTAAGTTGGCTAAACAATCTTTTGACCTTAGTATTTTACTGAGGTAATACCAAAAGTTCCAATGCACAGGAAGCGATTCTTTGCAATTGATTGCATCCTTAAAATTTTCATACTAAATGCATTATAAAATTTGACAATTTACCACCACTCACAAAATTTATAAATTTTACTAAAAATTCCGCTAAAAAATGTCATTCCCACTAGAATTTCCACCATAGTGGATTTTGATGACATCAGTCCACTAAATGACTATTAAAATCACTAGATCTAGTGGAAAATCTACCGAGTTGGCAACGCTGATTTATTTTTTCTTGCAACAATTCATCGATTTCCGTCTCTCTCTTTACGGAAGGATACCGTAACTTTGTTGCCAGACGTTATAATTATAACATTCTACGTACGGGAGTGGTATCACCCCCTGATAAATATAATATGAAATTCTATGTTTAAAGAACTACTTGTGCTGTAAAATTAACCAGGTAACTGACAAATTCAAAACAACACCTTCTTGTTCGACCACCTTTGCAATTTTACACTACAAAACATTCTTAAAAGCTAGATTCAATAGTTAAAAATCTATCTAAAATAAAGAATATCAAAATCAAGCTGTATTACTTTCTATATTATTAGATAAATTACAAAATATTTTATTTATATGATTCTATTTTATGACTTTTAATTCTTTTGGGCAGTTCTGACAACACTGTATCGTGAACTCCCAGTCGAATAACCGGCCAGAACGCCGGGACCGTGTACGGATAATTTATTTCCGTTGCCGTTAACAGTTCTTCACAGCGAGTGAAAACCACGAGACAGAGCCGGACTGGCAGGCTGGAAAAAAGTATAACAATGTAGAATCTGTAATTTTTTATTTTTAAGTTTAAGAGCCAGTGAACATTTTACTTCCCTCATTTATAAATGAATGAGGAAGTTTAAATAACAACAAGAAAAAAACAAAGACATTTCGTCATTTTCAAATTGGTGATTGGTAACATGTCACTAAGAAATAGAAAAATAATACTAGACGTTTTCGTTAGAACAAGGGGGGTACAAGATATGATCAAAGTTACATAAACCTACATTTTGAACAAGGTCTGCAAACTTTATTTTAAAAGATAGAAACATATGCTGAATATAAAAGTTTTAAAATTTTGTGTAAACTGCCGGATTTTGTCAATTTTCTTGGGTGACTTTAAGAATAAAATTATTAAAGTAATTTTATTTAATATTATGTATTATATTTTTTACAAACTGCGTTATTTTCAAAATTAAGACATTTTTGTCTTGTTCTGCCCTCTTTCTTTCGTTTGCCACCCTCGTGACTGAATTATTGACTACGCTCATGTTAGTTAATTCTGTATACCGGATTTGGTGTACGTAATTGCAGTAGGTACCCAAAAATTTGATCGTTCCGGTAGTTTTTACAAAAAATACTGTATTGTCCTATCTTGGGAAACAACTATAATACCTAACTTGATGTTTTTGAGATTCGCTACTGCGTCAAAGCTAAAACTCCTCTTTAATTTCCCATTGGGGATAAATATAACAACTAGAGTTAAATTCTTATAACTTTTTCCGTAGGCGCCTACTTTTTAGATTCGTTATGTCTCCTTCCACGCTAACGTGAACGAACTTTCTAAATTTTGGTTCACGCGAGACCAGATGTGATGTTATTAACGTTCACGCTAACTAATACAAGTTATTTATGTTTTCCGTCGAAAAGCTTGATAGCTCGCGTCGTATAGGTTGTAGGTTCGAATCCCGACAAAGGCGAAAATTTTTGATTTGTTTCTTGTTAACAAAATCATTAATTAATAAAAATTTGCGCGCCAACCGAATTCCGAGTCTATATTAAAACAAAGATTTTTTTTAACAAAATCTATACTGTGAGTGAATTCTCCCGTTAGATTAGCACAAGTGTGTCAAAAAAATAGTCATTCACACGTTTTTCTTATTTAACGTGACTTTCTGACGATTCGTTCACGCAAATTATATAAAAATGGAATTTTATTGTCAAAGGGACCATTTTTTTGTTACGAAACCAAGAATATTGTTCCTATATGTGTTCTTTTTGCTTCTATAGATTAATAATTTTTACATATAAAAGTATTTTAGTAAAAATGCCAACAGTTCAGCAAATAGCCACTACATCTAAACGTAGTTGACACAGCTGGTTTGTAAACGAAAACGTTAAACTTTAATTTAAAAAAATCACATAAAGAAACTTCAGTTCTCGGTTCAGTATTTAGGTAACAATTCGAACAATAAACTCCCTATGAAATATATCAACACGTTCACAGATTACACCTACCAGATGAGAATCTTCTGAGCGTTTTTCCAATTTGCGAGAGCCAATCGTCAATACATTTTTTAGGGCTTTTTTCCAGTCTTGCCGACTATCTGGTAGATGTAATCTGTGGAACGATAAAATAAATGTACATTAGATAAAGCATGATATAAGCCTTTAGCTATTTTTTACATACATTTACAATTTGCAAGTACAACAGCAATTACAATTTGCTGTTCACAATGTTGACGCAATAGTAATAAACAGTTATAGAAAAAGGAAAATCAATCCTTTAGAGAGAAACAATACAATTTAATTGTATGATGAATTGCTCTGGTTGCTCAGCGCTCCAAATGTAATTGCCGCGCCCCCTGTGAACCAATTTCAACTCTATATATATATATATATATATATATATATATATATATATATATATATATATATATATATATATATATAGAGAGAGAGAGAGAGAGAGAGAGAGAGAGATTTGGATGATTATTCCCTCAATGGCTTTTTAAGAATATTTATTTAAAAATAATTTCTGGATTTTTTCGAAATTTTGCCTTTAAGGGGTTAAAAAATTCAATGTTATTTTTCACAATCTCTCCTCAACTAAATAAGATTTTTAAATTTATTATATTAAAAATATGTTTCTGAATTTTTTGAAATTCTATACTTAACTGGGTCAAATATATTTTTATCTTTTAACAATATTTCTTTAAATACATTTTAAACAAGTTTTTAAGATTCTTTCGTCAATGACTTTTAAAAACAATAATCTAAATCGATTTATGGATATTTCGAAATTCCACCCTTAGGGAGGTAAAAGGTGTAAAATATTAATTTACTTTTTCTATAATATCTCATCAAGTAAATGAGACACTACGGCGATCATTCTGAAATTTTATCCTAAAAGGGTTCAAATTCATTAGTACAATAAACAATGATATTTGCGAAATGTTAGACCATTCAAATTTGATGAGTTTGCAAGTATAATGGTCAGGAAAATATTTCTTTTCCATTTTATGTTCTCATCACTTTTACATTTTTATGAATTATTGTAAACTTATTGTGGTTATTATAAATCAAAGTGGATGTTCAAAATGTTTTTCAAAAATTTCTTGTGTCATAACTGGTAAGTAACCAAGGGAAGAGGGCACGTTTAAAGAATGTTGATTATTATGACTATAATTATAATTTCAAAAAATTAAGCCATAAAAGGTAAAAAATAAAAAATAATATTTTAGAAAATTTGGCATAATGCGGTCTGTGCTAACTAATAAAACAGCATATTACAGATGAATTATTAGGCATTAAGACACTTAATATATAAATGTCTTTTTGTGATATACTTATTGACTAGGTTTTAGTTGACATGCTAAATACAAGAACTTTAATGGGCCGCGATTTTGGTTCGGCATCTTGAATTCGTGCCCCAATTTCACCAATTCATCTCTATACCACAATTAATTCTTTAAAATCATTCTATTAAATAGTTTCTTCAAACTGAATTTTTAAATATTTTATTAAGCTGCCATTTTGTTGCGATATCTTGGATTTATGCCAAAATTTAACCAGTTGATTTCTAGTAATATTTGATTTTAGTTAAAAATTTCAGGTAAATCGGGTAAACAGTGTTTAGGAATAATTTATTTAATATTTTACGGGGCCATATTGGATTTTTACCAAATTTTTACGAAGTCATCCCCATGTGGCCCTTAATTTTGATCAAAATTTTAAGTCAGTCTGGTAATTAGTTTTTTAACTCTGCGTAAACAGTCAGTCGTGTCTAGTACCTAGGTGCGGCCATTCAAAGAATCTACTTTTTTATTTCTTTTTATTTTTTTCACGTATGGATAAAACTTATCTTTTATAGTAAAATGTAACATTCGTTATTTACGTGTGATTTTAACTTTAATGATGGTTTTATCGACGAAGCTGGGGTAACCTAATGCTAACGGGACAGATCCATGCACCTAACAATATAGGTTGTGTTTCAAGAAATTCTTGTTTTAATTTAGAATGGTCCTCTTGTACCCCGATTTTTTTATATATTTTAGTCTTTAATCTTCTTATCAAAAGATACCGAGGGAAAAATACACATTTAGCTTTTTAATTAGGGGTATTAATACGCGCCATCCCCCGATAGATAGACCGACAGCCCGACGGAATCGAGAAAATATGTTTTTCGGCATCTAAGGATCTTGGAACGCAAAGATCTTAAAAAATCTCGGAGGGTGATTTTTTCACCATTACAATACTTCGCTTTTACGAGGGAAGAAGTTTTGGATTGTAGTATCATAGGCAGTAACATTACTTTTCGTAGATCTATGAATAAAGTTAGTTTTGTTATACAGTCCTCACTGGTTATGTTAATGCTGCAAATTGGCTTTTGCGGCTATTAGTTTATGCCGATTTAATTTCTCAGTCATATGATCACTATCTGCATATTATATTGTTTGGCAGACTTCACAAATATCTAACTTTGGAAGTTCATATCCCTAAGGGCATTTCTATAAGTTTTTCAAGAAAGTTCTCGTATATTTTACTATTCTCTTGGGAGATATATCCGATAAATATGATTACCAATTATCGAGATATTTATTTGGGATTTCTTATGAATTCTCTGACATTCCTTAACCATTGCTTCAGATGGTTTACATTGTATAGCTCAAACTGCTTCAGTTATAACTAAATCGTTACTATTACTTTATCCCAAAGTATTAAGAAAAGTAAGTTTACATACTGTTCTGTAGAACCTAAAAGCGGCAAAGAAAATAATCTAGACTTTTTTGTTTTGATGCTAATACTAATACCCACTAAACTGGGATAAGAGATACATGTTTACTAGTTTTTTTTTTACTTGTATAATATACATTTCAAAATTCATTTCAAATTTTCAAAAATGATTCATATCGAAAAATATTAGGAAATTTTAGCAATCTCGTTTACACTTTCCCAGGTACATATCCCTCATAGGATGTATGTTACGTTTTACCTCGTTCTGAGCTTTTATTTTGTGTAAGACATTTTTTATTTATCTTATCCGAACCTTCTGATTTATTTTCCTGCGCTGTGATCGCATCACAGATTTTCTCAGATGCAGAAGAGTAAAAAAAAATCAGCTACCTTAGATGGCTTAATACTGTTTGTGCCTGAGAAATCTTTAAAATTTGTTCACGAAATGTCCGAACTTCGAACTGTTATACAATTTAGACAGGGAAATCTATGAAAGAGAAAATAGGGTTAGTTATTACAAAAGTCTGTGTATAGTTTAATTATATCTATACCTTTTTTATAATTAAGCCCGATATACGTTCGTGAATACTCAATTATAAATAAATTGTAATACCAAAAACAAGGCCGCACTTAAGATTTTAAGCACCCCAGTGAAATAACAATTATTTAGATTGAAACAATCTAAATAATTGTTATATATATCTTTTTCATCTACACAACTTTTATTGTCCAGATCTAACAAACGTACGTACAAATATTTAGTCCCTTACCACACATATTTCAATAAAACCACTGTTTCAATACTGCAGTGTACAATTTTTTATATTTTGTTTTTATTTGTTATTGATTTATTTTTATTTTAATATCAATATTTTTTTTTGTACGTTTATTTACATAATATATAAAAAAATCAATCAATATGATATTTATTATTTTCAACTACAAAAAGGAAATCTTTATTCTAGGAAGTGAAATTTCACCGGCTTTTTAAACATTAATTGGGCCGCCATTTTGTGTTTTCAAATAGAATTAACAGAATTTTATTAGTTCATCTCTATTTCACACTTGATTGTTTTTGCAAATTATTAACTTAATTGAATAAACAGTTTAACACAATATTTTAAATATTTAATTAGGCAGCGATTTTGTTTCACCATAATAGAATAGCTCGTCACCAAAGTTTTACCAATTTATCCCTACATCGCCTTTGATTTTCGTGCAAAATTTATAGTAATCCACTACCTTGGATTTGTATTACAATGTTAGCAATCATTCCCATCACAACTAATTTTCTTGCAAAATTTTGAGTAAATTGGATTAATTTTTAGTAATAATTTTCTTGACATTTTGATAAATCGCCATTTTGTTCCGCCATATTGGATTTTTACCAAAATGTTACCGTGCTATCCCCATATAAACCCTAATGTTTGACCAAAATATGAAGTCGATTATATAAATTGTTTTTCGGATATGCCGCGAACAGACCTACGGAATTGAGAAAACGTGTTTTTCGGCATCTGGGAATCCTGAAACGTGAAGATCTGAAAAGATCTCGGAAGGTGATTTTTTCACTATTAGTTTACTTTTCTTTACGAGGAAAGCAAAAAAAGTCATCCATCACGTAATTCGCAAATAAGCTGTTATTTCTCCTCTTAAAAAATATAGTTACCCTTGAGCTATATTATCACCGGCATGATTGTGGGTCCCTGACATCATTCTTGCCAGCCCCCGGGGTGCGGGGGCCAGAGGAAGTATAGCTACTTCAGTGGGCGACTGGTGGTTTTTACATTAAATGAAATTGTTGAAAAATATCGGTAGGTAATTAAATGTTTAGTAAATCCGGTTATAAACTAATTTTTAAGGTTTAAAATGAAAGTAGATTACATATGAAGGCACACAGACAACGAAGTTATTTTTTTATTGCTGTGATTTTTCAATATTTCAATAAGTATTTTTGTTCTTCAACAAGCTCACAACATAAAAGGATATTTTTCTGAAATTCGGAATTTTGCCGAAATGATAAACAAAAATTAAACTCAATTTGAATTAACTAGTTAAACGTGGAACACAATGTACTTATATTTCGAAACGGATTAATCTAACAATAACGAAACAAACGTAAAAAATGACTCACTAAATGACTCAGTGGCCGACAGTCAATGCGCAGCCTAAACCTGTGGACCTAGAGATTTGAAATTTGGAGGAAATATTCCTTGAGTACCCTAAGAGTGCACAAAGCAAGAATTTTACAAAATTCCAAACGTAAAGAGGTGAAAAGGGGTGGTAACGTTTGTATGAAGAAAGCCATTATTTATTAATTTACCATGATAACACTTTGTATAGTATATAAGTATAGTATTCAAAAGTAATAAAATAACACGTGTTTCATTATTGAAGGTGGTGGACGGGGGTGGCAAAACTTGTATCGAGAAACAATTATTTCTTCGTATCAGTTTGAAACTTTGAAATTTGGAGGAAATATTACTTGAGTACCCGAGGAGAGGGATTTTACAAAATTCCATCCGTTAGGGGGCGGGAAAGTTTGTATAGTCTTTATAAGAAATAAAATAACAGGTGTCTTCTCATTTTTGATAATTCATCTTCTAAGCAGGTGAACGGGGGTTGATAATTTAAAACAGTACCGTGACTGACTGACTGACTGATTGACAGACAACGCACAGCCTAACCCGGAATACCTGAGCTGTTCTCTTGTGACGCAAATATTTCACACATTTTTCAAACCAGTTTGCCAAAATGCCAACAGAAAAGCTAACCTAGCTAATAGAATTGTTTTGAGTTTTGACGTTATCCCTTGTTTTATCGCTTCTATATTGTTTTTTTATAGTTTTATTTTTATAGTGTTTCTTTAATCAGCTTTTTAATTCAGCTTCTCTTGCTCGTTACTAGACTTTCAATAATAACCCCTCTTTTGTTGAAATGGCAATAAAGATAACTAATTATGTTTACTATTCGTCTTAATCCTATAGAACACCTGCGACAGCAAATCTATTGTGAAGAATGGTTGCCACAGTAAACTGTACACGATTTTTTCAATTATTTCGTATGGGTCGAGAGCGTTTCCAAAAATACTTAAGAAAACTTTTGCCGGCGGTAGGCATACCATGCCACCATTAGAAACTTTGACTACTTTTCTAAATATTTACCATATGTTTCCTGTTTTGCCCAGTGGCCATGATTACATACAATTTCTATATATTTTAGATATTTCTAATATATAAAAATCCATAAAAACCAAATAAACTTTACGAGCTAATCCTACCTTAGATTTAATTTTGACAGCGCAAGCAGACGTTGGTTTTGAAACAAGAAGTTGAGTCACGTGGCGTATTGGTTTATCATAACGTACTCATAATGTTCTGCGAGCCGTTTAGTTCGCGGTCTTGCCCATTAATCAGCTTTCTCTAATATACAGGAATATTAACAAAGTTAGTATCTATTATTTTTTTGTATACGCCTTAATCATGACTTTATTGATACACCTGGTGCTAACCCGGAACGGATTCACGTAACGATATCAAATATTGAATATAAAAGAAGAAGTGGCACAGAGATACACAAAAAAGACCGAACCAGGGCTAACCAAAACGCAACTACATACAAAACTGTAAGTTGGGTTATAGTTTTGTATGTATCGATTCGTGATTGGGTCACACAACTTTTGCCTCGCCATTCGGGTCCTCTACCATTGAGCTACCAGGCTTCATATCGAAAATTTAACGAATCTTGTTTATATTCCGCCTAAATCAACCTATATCGATACCAATTTTAATTGGAGGGACACTAATTTGCTATTAAACGTGTCGCCCGACAGATTGGAGTGATAGAAATAACCTACAACTTTATGTATATTATTTCTTTAAGTTATTATTTACTACCTACTTATATTACCTCCGTCATAAAAGGGAAGTATTGTAATCGTGAAAAAATCACCCTCAGAGATTTTTTCAGATCTTTACGTTTCAGGATCCCTACATGACGAAAAACATGTTTTCTCGATTCCGTCGGTCTGTCTCTCGGTTAGTCGGTCTGTCTGTTCGCGGCATAGCTAAAAAACTACTTACTTGATTGACTTCAAATTATGGTCAAAAATTAATGCTCATATGGGGATGATCTGGTAATATTTTGGTAAAAATCCATTATGGCAAAATAAAAAGGCGGCCTAGTGAAATGTTAAAAACATTATTACTAAGAAAGTGCTTACCCAATTTAGCTCAAATTTTGCGCAAAAATCAAGTATTATGCAGAAATTAACTGGTAAAATTTTGGTACGAATCCAAGATGGCAGAACAAAATGGCGGCTTAATAAAATATTTTGAAAGTCAATTTATGGCTTCAAATTTTAGTCACAAATTAACAAAATGGTGGCCAAATAACACGTTAAAAAAATTAACGTAAAGAAATCATCTTATTCAATTGACGATACATTAAATATGATATAAGGATAAACTGGTTCGAATTCAACATGACGTAGCAAAATCGCAGTGTGTGTTAATGTTAAAACTACTTATTGAATTCAATTTAAATTGTGCCCAAAATCAAGTGTGGCATAGGCAGAAATTGGTAAAATATTCGTAGGGATCTAATATATTGGAACAAAATGGCGTCCAATAAAAATGTTTGAAAATACTGTTTCCACTCTATTGAATTGCTCCTTCTTTGCACAAAAAACAATACAGCAATAGCACCCTCTCCCCATAAAAAATCACTATTAATATTACCTCATCCTCTATGCATATGAAGTTGCGGGGAAAGCTAGCTACGAAATATGATTAAACATAATGCTGAAAAATTCGCATAGAAAAATAATTGAAATAAACTTTTAGCGAAATTTGCATTGTGTTACACTTCCTACATAGCAGCCAATTTTAACACTAGTTGCCTATGTTCGAAATTACTTAACTTCGAAATGACAAAAATATGCATAATAATTACAGTTTTTTACGTAACGCATGTTCAATTTCAAGAGAAATATTTCAAATGAAGACGCAAAGTTTACTTCAATTTGGGATGATAAAAAAATTATCCGACGTGCTTTTCGGCTAAATATATTATTATTCGGTAAGTTCGACAGTATACAATTAATAAAATGTTTATGTTGAGCTAAGGTTTATAACCTTAATTACAAGGTAAAAACTTGTATTTATTTTTATGCAGTCCACATACATCCATATTTTAATTATTAATTCCTCATTCGTACGAATTTTTGGGGATTTTGTCTAGTTGACCTAATATTTGCACATGCCTGAATGATTTTACACACTGACGTCCTAAATACTATAGTTCATAAATTATTACACAAACTTAACGTTATAGCCTTGGATTTGATGGTATTATTCTTTGAAATCACTGCAAATTCGCAGTAAGCATATTCTCATAAATTAACTTAATATTGGATGTTAAGTACAGATATACATAAAATTTGCATGTATTTTAGAAAACCCTGTTTATTTTCGTTTATACAATAAAATCTTCGGTTTCAAAGGATCGATCCCACCAATAAAAATCATAAAGTATCGCCAATTAGCTTTAAACAATTATTTGTTTGCTCTTGTCGACGATCAAGTGATCCTTGTAATAGTTCAACTGAACACAATACGATACGTTTTCTGTTATTTGTTTTTTGAGGACCCGATATCTTCCGCTCGGGTATTTTAAGATGTGAAACAATGGTTTTGCACTGCGTTCCACGATTAACTTTTAACAAAGTAAACTGTAACTATTTACGTGTTTAATGTTATCATTGTTTTTATTATTATTTTCAAACAAAACATTTTTTCAATAAAATGTTTCATATAGAAGCGAGTCTTGACATCACTTCTCACAAGACCCATCTATTCTAAACAAATCTCTCAAAAACATTAACCTCCTAATTAGTGAAATAATTAATACCGATTGTATTTAAATCATTTTTGTGGTTTACTTCAATAAACATATACGCTCCTTTATTATTTCAATACTTTTAAAAAGGAATTTAAATAGTTCTACAGCATTAAAGAATTTTTAAAATATTTATTTACATAAATGTATAAATAACTTTGCCTCCCTCATAATTGACAGATAATACCATTTACATAGAGGAAATCGTGGTCCTTGGGTTTACACTGTATCAAATTAAAAGTACTGTTCGATGTTTTGCTACGATTGCAAGCGGCATTTTTAGGGTTCCTCATTGTTCAAAAACAAAAGAGTGTTTAGATCTCGTGCAATGAACGCAGCGTCAGAGAGTAGTTCTAATTCGACACGCTCTAACCCAAGAACCACTATCTCTTGAGTCCAGCCCTAAAAACTTTCGTACTATACCAATTATATATGTATATAAATATTACCAAATACTTAAATAAATTAATGATAAATAAAAGGTCTCGTTTCGTGAAAGTTTCACGTAAAGATCAATTTACGGTTTTTTTACACATGGTGCAGCAAATTTAGTACCCGCAATAAATTTTGAGGAGATATCCCAGATACCTCAACAATATTCTTTGGACGGATTTATTTTTGTATATACTTTTTTTCAACCCCTTATTTACCAAAAAGCGCTGCCATTTTCAAATTGTTGCTATATATGTAGATCCGAACTAGTCTAACAGCTATTAGCATTCGTTACAATACAAAAACGCATATAAAAAAGAGAAAGGAATTATGACAAAAGATGGTTTAAGAACTACCGCGACTCCATTTCCAGTTCCCTCATATGGCACTATACGTTTTATACACACTACAACTTCTTGAAAAACTTCCTGAGATTTTTCCTAAATTTTTATTTACAAATAAAAGCTCTATTTATTATCGCTGAAAAAGTCGTTAAAACTAAATAAGTTGGGGTCATTTGAATTGAAGGGAGGGGGGACCAACTGACTTAAAAAAGTGCTAGCTTCTGTATTGTTTGCAACAACAAACAACATCTATGATGGTTAAAAAAAGGGTCATGCCTTTTGTATTGCTGTAATTTCGGTATAGATAGGGGGTTGAAACGAGGATCCGCTTGCCAATTCTGTTTGACGGTAAATGTGGCTCATAATTTGTTAACTCAACCACAAACTTAACCTACTGCTCAAGATATGGGGGGGGGAGGGGAGGCGTCGCCTCCTTCAACTTAACGAGTTAATAGGACATTTATAATTGAAGGGAGAAGAATATCAACTGACTTAGAAAAACTGGTTGCTTTTGTACTGATTGCAACAACAAACAACACCAATGATGGCTAAAAAAAGGTCATGCCTTTTGTATTAGTGCAACTACGGTATATAGGGGGTTGAAACGAGGATCCGCATGCCAATTCTGTTTGTCTGTAAGTGTGTCTCATGATTTGTTAACTAATATCCAACTCAACCAAAACTTAACCTACTGCTCAAGATATAGGGGGGGGGACGCGTCGCCTCCTTCTTATTGACGACCCTGACCCATTCGTATATAGACAAAAAGTATTTCAATAACAAGATATTTATATAGTTGCAGAATAGCGTAAAATGTATTTACAACTTTAAATACATGTATATTCTAATGCATGGATATGCAAAAATGTATCTAAATAAAGATTTTTAAGATATTCCAAACAGTTCTATTTTGACACATAACGTATTACATAAAAATTAACACAGTAGAGTTGTATAGGAAGACACTAGTTTAGATGTTTTCAAATTCACCCTGTTTGTTTAATTTTATTAAAAGTTGATAAGCCTAACGTTTACCTTTTTTTTTGTTGAAATTTGTTACTGTATGTTTATCTAATGTTTTATATTATCGTTACCTTTTCCTAATTAATTTATTAAAATTAAATAGTTCAGTAAAGGAAATAAAATGATTATTTATCGCAATAGTGAATATATTTTCATAATTAACCCTATTTTCTTATTTAACTGTTACCTCCCTATCCGAATAATTTGATATAAAGATGCTAGGCATAGTTTTACAGATATATTTTGTTTATTTGGAGGGAAACGTCAGTGAATAATTATTTAAAAACTAGTCAATTTTGATAACATTAAATTGGTCTGGGCTCACTTAACCCGTTCTGTAGGACATTTTCTCCGAGCCTTTTCTTGTCGTTTTTGTTATGAGATATACATAATGTATCACAACTACAGCGTATCGAAAGCCCATACAAAAAACAAAACATCACAACACCCCTTTATAACACAGCTGCAAGAATGTTCACTCTTAAAGGATAATCACCGTTTCTCACCATATCTTTTATTAAGGGAACATCAGAAATGATTCCAAGGATACCCAGAAATTCTAATATCAAAATCGCATTTAAATCGGGTAAGACATAAAGCCCAAAGAACAGGTCTAGTCAAATATGTAGCGGTCGGAGGCCGAACACTTTGCAAATGAAACTCAAAAACGAATGTTCATAAAAGCAGCTTTCATAGAAAGGAAATTTCAATAAGCCTAGCATAGACATTTCAGGTGGCGGAGACTTCACGCGTCATCACACACGACCAGTTTAAACAACGGTAGCTTTAGATTTGGTCTTTAGCTTGATTACGAGTGGAGATAGAGATGTATCTTCGTTTTGGCAAGTTTGACTTTAATATATGGTGTTGATATACGGAGCAGAGTCGTGGATTAGATACATGGCGTAACCGTAACGTCAGCCCGTCTGAACCTTGGGATAAATATATTTGGTAAAATTGCCTTTGACAGTCACATAAACATTACTGGGAATAGCACATGCTCTAGACCATCAACCAGTCTATTCTTACAAAGTAGAAAATGGCGTCGCCTGGGAGACTTCCCTTATGGTGGCGATTAATGGTGGGAGAGGGTTCTAATACAATGCATTTCCTAAGTGATGAGACGAAGAATTATTAGAAAGTAACTGTTATACTATCTCATTTCTTTTCCACAATTTTTACAAAGTGGGGGGTCACCTCGAGGGTAACTTTAAATACCCTGCAGAATTTCGATGGAAAATTGTTCCCAGTGCTATTGGCTGAATTTTTCACCCCCAAATTTCGACAACAGAACGTTTTTAGATTTCCATAATTTATTTAATAAATACACCATAACAATTCTTTCGGTGCACAGTACCTTCTTCAGATGGAATGTTATACAAAGGCACTACATCTACTTGTACATACGAGTTTAATAATGGAGAACAGTTCAAATCTACGTGATCGTTTGAAATATTATCTCCATACTTTTATTTATTGATTTCCGTGTTTTCAAGATAATTGAGTTGTATGGATTTGATTTCTACGTGTAAAATTTTGAAATAGTCGTTAAAATAATGACCCTTCTGCAATAAGTGTAATAATGTCACAATCTGAATCCATTTTAACGTTTATGTAATTTATTTTATCTTCCTTTCTCTTGTATCAAAACTTCTGGCCCACATTCTAAAAGATATACTCCTGATTTTTTATTTTTATCTGTTTTACTTCTGTTATTTTTTCTAAATTATTTTTTGTTAAATGCAATATTTAGACCTTTCTTATGTAATTGTTTATAAATTTGGTTTGTAAGTTTCCAATGTCGTTCATTGTTTTATAACAATGTATCAATTTTATATTTAGATGAACTAGTTGAACTAATTGTTTTTTATATGATGGCTAAGAAATAATTTTATCCATTATTTACTGCTATTTGCTTATTTATATTTAACTCTTTATTATAATTTTCGACTGACATGGTATGTTTAAAAGGATGAGTAGAAGTAGCGTGTTTATTTTCTGTATTAGTGATACAGTAAATTAATTAATTTTGTTCTTTTTCTATCGTAAATTTAATGTTTTCGTGTAGTGCCTTTCTGACCCTGTAAAGCAAACTAAAATATCGCCGTAGTAATAAGGATATATCTAAAGTAACAGTAAGATGAAAAAATTGAACAACCAAAAAAGGTCTTTAGTTTGTTTAAGCTATAAGTAAAACTGTCTCTGGGGTGGGGAGGGGGTTTAGCCGCCCATCCCGAAAAAATGCTCTTACTTTATACTATTTCTATCACCTTAGCTTAAATAAAAGTGGCTTTGGAGGGGTTTTAATCTCTAACACCCCCTTTTAATATGCCACTGTCAAGTAACAGCCAATTTAATCGAATCTATTGGTATAACCCCATGATTCACCATTTGAATTCGAAAGGGTGCCCAATTTTCATATCCTACTCAGTTAGATTTCGAAGCTTTAGAGCTTCTAATTACAGAAACAAAGTGTATTTGTAAAATTACAAAATAATGAAAATTCGCTGATCACAGCCAAGAGCGAATTTACAGGGAATGGAGAAGAGGGAATTATCCTCCTAGACAAGTCAAACGTTAAGTATGGTTAATATATTTGTAGGTAGCTTAATTAAAGTGAAAATTATGGTTAATATATTTCTAGGTAGTTACTAAGTGAAACTGGCATGTTCTATACATTACATATAATATGCGGTTATTTGAATGAAGGACTTTTTTAGCTGCGGATTTAAAGCGAGGACGAACACATGTTATATTTGTGCCACCATTGCAATATTTTAAATTTAACCCTAATCTTAGAAAGTTAAAATATATTAATACACAATTTTAGATTAGACCGCAGTCTAACTTATTACATTGGCTTTATAGCAAAAATGGAAAAAAAATGAACATTATTAACTAAAATGTAAAGTCACTCGGTTTCATTAATTAGTGGAAAAAATAATAATTTAGATAATTGACCAAATGGCCTTGGCTCATTTAACGTTTCTTTTACAATTTGAAAGTTTATTGGTAGAAATAAAATTATTAAACGTGAAATATTTTCCGAAACTTTCATAATCACACAGAAAAAATGCTATTAGTGCTTTAAAAAATTGTTCTCAAAGATATCCGAAAAGATACCCAACGCAAGTTATTTTTCTAAATTCATTCATAATTTAATTAATTTTTGAAGCTTCACAAAACTACCTAAAAAATTAAATCGGCAGTGCTGATCGGAATGAGACTATTCGATAATATTTTGCTGATAATCTAAGTCCTTCAACGAGACAAGCAGAATGTGAAATAAAAGTCCTAAAAACGACAATCCACTAACTTTGCCGGTGGCATATAAAATAATGTCGACTTCAATGATACTATTAGTTAGACGAATTTAACAAACTATAGCAATTGTGGTGTTTATAACCGCCGAAACTATTATTATTGAGCTAATCAAAACCCTTAATTAGATGCCTAGCGGAAAATACAAGTACGTTTTGGCTTTAATGAATGATTGCTTTTCAAAATTGAAATATCAGAAAGAAAGAATGCTAGTTATTAACATTATCTTTCTAGGAAATTGACTGTTTGGGTCATTTTTTTATGACCAAACCTTAAAAAGTCAGAGATAAACCTAACAGGTCAAAGATAAAAATGGACAAACTAAAAAAGAGGCACTAAATCATTACAATCTCATAATTCACGAGGCCAAAAATGTCTTTAATACACACATAAAAGGCAAAGTTCTTTCTTGCCAAAATGGTAGCCAATCCTTTTAGTCACTTGCCAAAAATATAAATCAAAACTTCTGCAAAAGCTCCTTTCCACTCCTAATTTCTGGCGATGAAATTGTCTTTACATGTATTTGCAAAACAATTCTCCGCAAATTCTACTTTAGTCCCTTCTCTTCACTTCCCCCTTTCATCGGTACCAGCTTTGTCATACAATATGCACGAAATTACCGTCAGGGTTAAAAAGCTACGATGTATTTTTAAAACACATAATACCAAAACATCCTCTGGTCTTGATGGTATTTCGTCCATAGTTCTAAAAAAGTGCGCTTCTGAATTGACCCCTATCCTCACCAGGTTATTCCAAATGTACTATGACAAGGGCATTGTTCCTAACAGCTAGACATCTGCTTGTGTTTAGGCTGTCCCCAAAAAGGGATCCAAAACTTTTTCTAGAACTACAGACCAATATCCTTCCTCCCAATTATGAGTAAGGCAATGGAGAGGTATATCAATAATAATTATCTTGAAAGGTATAAACTTATACACGACAGGGAATGCGGCTTCCGTCCCCAAAGATTCACAGCGGACCTTTTTACCTTCGTAAGCACAACTGGAAAAGTCCATAGAGTAAGTACGTAAGTAAAAGTATTTCTGTAGTGGTTGACAACCATTCATCAAACTTTCACCAAATCAACGCAGGCGTTCTACATAATTCAGTGTTGACACCTACCCTATTCCTCCTGCACATCAATGATCTGCTTTCTTCTACCATCAATTCTATTCACAGCTATGTTGACGATAGCATAATCTACTCTAATATACAATTTCGCAAACCTGTCTCCAAGACTGAAGTTGACGATAGACGTAGAGTAATGACTTTATGCCTAACCGAGGACCTCAAATCGTAAAATGGGGTGCAAAGAATCTTGTCCAGTTTAACCCCAAACAATCTTGTTTACTATCTCACAATTATCTCGCAATACTCATACCATTCAAATGAATAACCAAATGCTTGAAGCCAAAGATTCCTTTAACCTAATCGGTATCACTTTTCAGAAAGATCTTCGCCGGCATGATAACATAAATAACATCAGCGCTATTTCCACAGCAACCGCAAAGAAATTGGGTTTTCGTTTCCGAACTTGAAAATACTTTTCTTCTGCCAACTTGTTTACTCTTTACACTTTGCAACTCTGACCCTGCCTGACCTGAGTATTGCTCGCATATATGGGAGCAGCCTTTCCTCCAATCCTTAATATCCTTGACTCTGTTCTAAAAAGTGCTATTCGCATTATTGTTGGAAGGAAGCTTGCATCACCAGTACATGCTCGAATTGTGGGCGATCTATCTCTATTTTACAGATACTGCTATGGATTCCGTTCTGATGAATGATCATCCATTATGCCCTTCTAAGCCATTCCTGCTAGGGAGTCACGAGCATTAACCCACATGCATCCGTTCACGGTCCAGCCGCAAAAACCAAGACCCCCCCACTTTGTTCACTCTTTTATTCCCAGAGT
Organism: Kuschelorhynchus macadamiae; assembly: GCA_030620095.1. NCBI lineage: Eukaryota > Metazoa > Arthropoda > Insecta > Coleoptera > Curculionidae > Kuschelorhynchus > Kuschelorhynchus macadamiae. The sequence goes on along the minus strand of JAUTXW010002431.1, from coordinate 423,254 downwards.
GTCCCCATTATGGAATGTGTTGCCAGCAAATGCCTTTCCTTCTTCTCCTAACTTGCAAGTCTTTACATCCCGCATCAATAAACTTTCCCTGTCTTTATTTAAAGTAACCACGGTACCTAGTACTTAGGCCTTAGGCCTTTGTGGTCTGCTCATAGATAAAAACTTTATAAATGCCTCAAAACCAAATAATTCTGGTAATCTGGAGAAGTGGTTCCAGTTAATCAATTTGGTTTCAACATGATGGCTGTCCAGCTTACAACAATAGGGAAGTTCCGGTATTGCTGAGAGAAACTTTTGGTGGGAAAACTATTAGTAACAGTCGTGAAGTACCTTACATTTTTATCTGTGAGGCAAGATTCTACATAACAAGTTGCTTAAAAGACCTTTTTTCAGATTTGGAAAATTATGAGAAATAAAAGAGTTACAAGGGTTTTTCGAAAATGCAACATTATGATTTTTTTCCAAATATCTCCAAAACCTCTAAAGCTGTAAGTAAGAAAATTATCTAAAATTTTCCGCATTATCAATGCATGACCAATTTCAGAGTCACGGTATTCTCAAAAACTCATTTTTAGCTGACAGTGTGTGTTACAAACGGCAGGTTTTTTTGTCGACATTTGCCATTTTTCTATTGTTCTTCTTTCCAAGATCTTTTGACCAATAAAATGTGAGGTGTAGGTGTTATTATCAGTATACGCACTTAAGTAAACATAAATATGTTCATTTTTTGTTCGTCAAAAATAAAAAAAACCAAACTAAAACGTATTTTCCACTTGGCGAAACATGAAATTTTCGAACACAGTCGGATTCTTTTTTGCCGGAATCAGGCGTCTTTGGGTAATTTTATGGATATGGAGCGGTTCTGTAGTAAGCCCAGGATAAACAAACACTGGAGATGATTCTCCATGTTCTGCGTCTCGAAAGATGCCACACATTGCGTTTTATGTCGCGGCCCGGTTGCCGCCATATTGTATCTGTTGCTCTGCTTCCCATACCTCCTATTTCTGGTGTCAAGATTCTAAATCCGTGTTTTATGTCCCTAATTAAATTTATGATCGTAAATCGTTAGACAATTTTAGCTGAAAATTGACGCACAAATACAATACAAAATTGCCATTCATCGCGTGGCAAAGTTTTAATATTTTAGGTTTAATAGCTGTAATAAGTTTACTCGAGTCGAATATTAGACTTTGCTAAAACTCTGACTATATAGAGGGTTTGAATGCTATGCAGTTCTGGGCCTTTCAAAAATGATTATTCATTAAAGAAAATATTTTATTTTCAAATATGGAAATATTTGACTAATTTTATTTGACATAAATTGAATTTATCTTACTGGAGACAGCTATTTTTGTAATATAATGATGGTATGAGGTGCCTTTGTTCGGGTCAAAAATTTGTTCACGTGGGCCTGTGATAAGGGTTATTCACAAATCACAGGTTATACCGCATCATAGATAAAGATTACTCGACTCTCACTAGCTCGTAATATTGTAGAAAGTAATCATATTGTTTACTTGATTTAAATACAAAATATTAAACAATTAACTCCCAAATAATTATTTGTTATTTTATTGTGCAAAAATCCTAGACTATACCACACTTGTTGATAATGCTGGTCACGGCACCAATTTTTTCAGCGGTAACTATGCTTTTGTGAATTTACATGTTGTGTGTGTTTTTTCTGTGTTCTGTGTGTGATGTGCGATAGAACTCGTTTTCGACAATCCCGACAAAAGGCCTACCTAATTATAAAACCACTCTAATAATTATAAAACACATTGACATACAAAAAAATCGGTAAATTTCCTTTGCCCGCAACTTCCCCCATTATGAATTTTATCTTTTATTAGAAATAGTGTAGTGCGGTACATAGACATTTACTAACACATATATGCTGTTTTTCAAACATTTATATTCGGCATCCTTTTGTTCAACTATATTGGATTTCTACCAATATTTGACCAGTTTCTACCTTTGCTTTACATAATTTTTGGGTATGATTAAAAGAAGTTTTTACATTGCCACACACCCGTTATCTTTATATCTATTCTTTTTTAATATTCTAGTAGACTGCCATTTTGTTCATTCCTATGTGACACCTGATTTTTATGCAAAATTTAAGGTAAATTGGATAATTAGTTTTTTAGTAATCATTTTTCCATCGTTTCGCTAGGTCGCAGTCTTGTTTCGCCATACTAGATTTTTGCTAAAATATTACGATTGTCATCTCCATATGACCATTAATGTTTGACCAACTTTTGATGTCAATGGGACAAGTAGTTTTTAAGCTATGCCGTGAACTAACATACCGATAAACAAAAAGACAGACAGTCCGACCAAAGTGATAAAACATGTAATTTTGGCATCTAGGCTAAAACGTGAAGATATGGAAAACCTGGTAAACTTTTCACGATTAAAAACATTTTATTTTGTCACCATTTTGTTCCGCCACCTTGAATTCGTACCAAAATTTTACCAGTTCATCTCTATACCATAATTAATTATCGCACAAAATCTGAAGTCAATCCACTATCCGAATTTTTAAATATTTCATTAAGCCGCCGTTTTGTTTCGCCAACTTGCGTTCATACCAAAATTTTACTTGTTAATTTTCTCATAATACTTTATTATTGTGAACAATTTGAGATAAATTGAATAAGTAGTTCTTTAGTAATAGTTTTTGTTTCGTCACATTGGATATGACATATGATTCTTAATTTAAAATTAATCGGAAGAGTGGTTTTTTAGTCATGCCGCCAACAGGTCGACCGACACACAGACAGACCGACGGATTTGAGTAAACATGTTTTTCAGCAGGTAGAGACCCTAAAACATAAAGAACTAAATACATCTCGGAGGATGATTTTTCACGATAAAATGCTTCCCTTATGGAGAACTTCCCTCGTTATGAATTCTTTTACTAGAGATGGTGAAGTTTGACTCAATAGTAATTTAGTAACACATATACATGTACTGTCTTTTGAAACATTTTTATTGAGCGTCATTTAAAACTAATTAAATAAGTAGTTTTTATATGTTATACATTTTGTTTTGTTTTGCCATGTGCAATTCCTACCAAGTTATTCCTATAGGTATTACATTTAATGTTTATGAAAATTTCAAAATCTATTGAATAAGACAAATTTTTCACGTTGGCATATTTTATGGTAGACATTTTGTTCCATTTTGAATTCCTACCACAATTTTACTAGGTTATATCTATATCACACTTAGTTCTTGCACAAAATTTGAAATCAAGTAATCAGTAATATATTTTTTTTAAATTTCACTAACCCTCCATTTTGCTTCGCCACCCTGGAATCGAGCCATAATTTTACCAGTTGATACCCACGTAATACTTGATATTTGTACATAATTTCGGGTGAATTGGATATAAGTAGTAGTAATAGTTAACTAGGCCGCCATTTTGAATTCTTACCTAAATGTAACCATTTAATTCCCTTATGACCTTTGATTTTTGACCAAAATAGAGGGATTAAAAGCATGCTGTGCTTTCGAATTTCTAAAAACTAGTAGCAATCCTATACCTAAGTTACCCCTTCACAAGAAGGAAGAATTTAGGAGAGTTTCGGCTCCAAAGACTGTATGGTCAACAATTGACTTTAACAAAAGAGGTTAAACACTCGGGGTCATGGTGGATGCAAAGTTGAACTGGAAGGGGCATATTGACAGACTAACGAATAAATCAATGGCGACTTTCTGACAGCTCCGTAGAGCGGTGGGCTCAAGCTGGGGACTGAGTACTAGAGTCATGTATACAGCAGTCATAAGACCTAAGATTGCATAAGGCTCGATAGTAAGATGGACCTCAATGGAAAGGAAAACCACTCTCTTCAGACTGGCGAAAGTTCAGAAACTGGCTAACTTAGCGAGAGCCAGAGCAATGAGAACGACATCGTCAGCAGCTTTGGATGTTTTGCTAGGGCTGCCGTCTTTCATTAAGAAAGAGGCAATGGTAACTCACCTGCGAATGAGAGTCCAGCTATAGAGTAGCACGACCTTCTGGCAGACTGAGGTGGAATAAATGTTATTCAATCCAAAACAGAGGATTGGGACGAAACTAGGGATGCACTTGTTTGTTATAGGGGTGGTTTACGTACGAAATCACTGCAATTCTCTGGGGCAGGTATATATATATATATATATATATATATATTTTTTTTTTTTTTTCTTAATTATTTTCTTGGGCATAGGTTAACTTATTGAGAAGTAAAAATATAATTCAATCGACGTTTCGCTCATTATATTGAGCTTTATCAAGATATATAATTTCTACTATAAAAACATGTATAGTTAGTATTTAAATTTTAAAATGGTTAAAACGGCGGTTAAACAAAACCATATTAATGACCTATTAAATGCTTTCAATAAATTTCCCCCCAAATTAAAATTTACCATGAAAACTGAAGACAAAAACAAAATTAATTTTCTAGACTTAACCCTAATTAGAAACAAGAAAGATCAAAATATTAAAACCAAGTGGTATACAAAAAAAACATGGTCAGGGCGGTACTTAAACTCCAACCATCCAAAAAATCAAAAAAATAGCCTTATTATATAGGTCTAACCGATCGTGTGCCATCTCACTTACTTCCCCAGAATATCGTCCTGAGATTTTAAAGAAGGTTAAGGAGACTTTAATAAATAACCATTATCCGGAAAAAACATACTACGAGTTTTTAAACAACGAACTCATGTTTTTTATAATAACTTAAAGAAAGCAACAAAAGAAAAAAATGGTAATACTAAATACGTTGCAATGCCCTACACAGACGGTCTATCAGAAAAAATAAATCATATCTTGTCTAAACACGACATAACTTTCTGTCATAAAGCACGGAATTTACTAAACGGTCTTTTAACTCCCTTGAAAAGCAAAGTAATTAAAAAAAGAAATCAAACCTAGTTTACTCAATTCCATGTTTAAATTGCTCAAAAAAGTACATAGGAGTGACAACACAATACTTAGATAGTCGACTAAACGGCCACAAATACACAAAAAATGTATCTACTGCACTCCACAAACACGAACATACAGAAAAACATGAATTCGATTCTAAACAAACCAAAATGGTAGAGCAAGAAACTAATTATCGAAAACTCACAATAAAAGAAATGATAAAAATTAAAAAAGAGAGAGATGCCGTCAACGATAAAAAAGACATCAATAACTTAAGCCAAATTTATCATAATCTGTTATCTAAGTAAATTAATCTAAATAAATAAACCACTCTATATAGAAGGGAAGCTTTCACGGCTTTGGTCAATTAAGAAAGCATGGTTCTTGCGATTAGACCGTGTCAAATTGGAATTACCTTCGATTGCACAAGGCATCTTAAGGGATCTTTACTCCACGAGATCTGAACACTAAATGAGCTCGAAGAGTTTCAGGCGGGCTTTTATACCCGACTTGTGCTCGCCGAACCGTGACCCTGTGTTAAGATCGGTTTCCACGGGTGATGTACACCGTAACCCGTATTTCTATTGAAATTTTTTGTGTGTTTAAATATTTCAATAGATTCTCTAACTTTTCGTTTGTAAAAACCTGGAACCGATTCTAGAACCTTGGTTTCCTTTACATTTATGAAATGGCCAGTGTTATGCTGGTGTTCAGCTACAGCAGATTGGACAATTTGTTTATTTTTAATACATCGTTCATGTTCCTTAAGTCTAGTTGATATTGAGCGTCCTGTTTCTACCACATACACTTCTCTACAGGAGCAAGAAATTTTATATATTCCTTCTGTTTGGAAAGGTGCAAGATCTTTCGGAGATCGCAAGCATTGGCCAATCTTCTTATGTGTATTGAAGATTATACGTATGTTGGACCGCCGAAGTAATCGTCCTATTTTGTCTGTAGTGCCATGTATGTAGGGAAGAACAACACTACCTAATGGTGGCTCTTTATCATTCTCCTTTGGCGGAGTTGGTTTACTATGCCCTTTAATTAAACGCGTAATATCTTCAGTGCAATAGCCATTCCCTCTGAGAGCTTCGGTCAGTTTCGATGTTTCCGATGTTAAAGAATCTGGCTCAGAAATCGAAATAGGTCTAAATACTAGTGAGTTAATAACCGATTTCTTTTGTGCGGGATGGTGATGAGAATTTGCGTTTAAGTATCTATTTGTATGCGTCGGTTTTCTATACACATAATGTCCTAATGTACCATTCCATGATTTCTTAATCAAACCACTCAATACATAAAACCCTGTACATTTCAGTAAGATTATAAACCCAAACTCGGTACAGCAATAAAAATCTAAGTAAATATAAAAAAAGAAAAAATTTGTCTCGTTTTTATCTACCAGAATTCCAGATGTGTCGAAATTATTGCAATCGCAAACCGTTCGTAAAACTGACACGTTTCCAAGGTACGTACTCTGTATAATATTAATTTTTCATGATCATAGTTTGTTTTAAACATAATGTTTTTTTGAGTGATGTTTTTTCAATAATGTTTTAACCATTTTAAAATTTAAATACTAACTATACATGTTTTTATTGTAGAAATTAAATATCTTGAGAAAGCTCAATATAATGAGCGAAAAGTCGGATAAAAACGCCGGATAAACCGGGTCCAGCCTCCCTTTAGGAAACTTTTCTACGGTGTTTTAGGCAGATGTGCACGCCATTTTAATGGCAACAACGATGAAGGACGTCACAGAAGGAAAAGAGGAGGAGATTGTTATGTTGCTTAGATAGTCAAGCAGCGCTTAAAGCGCTAGAATTATTTACTAAATGTGGTGACAGGCTGGAGCAGTTGCCGCGGAGGGGGAGGGTGAGGTTCGTTTGGGTGCCGGGATATTGTGGGATTGAGGGTAACGAGAATTCAGATGAGCTTCCTAGGCTTGGAGCCGCTAGCACATAGGTGGGACCAGAACCGGCTTTAGGCATTACTAGGCAGCAGATAAGAACTGTACTCGACGAATGGACGTATAAGAACTGCGACGTGAGTGGGACCAGGTTGAAGGTGGGTGGCAAGCTAACGACTTCATTGTGAAGCCAGATAAAGGTCGAACAGAGTGGCTGTTAACGAGGGACGACCCCCAAATTCCATCGTAGAAGTAGTAACGAGTCACTGTCGATTAAGGTGGTACCTCTCTATTTTAGGTATTAAGGACTACCTGCACAGAGTGTGCACGGAGTGTCAGGAGGAGGAGTAAACTCCACTCCACTTCCTGTGCAGGTGTAAAGCACGAGCAAGTCTACGGCGGGTTATTTTTATCACTACGGTCTTGCACAGGCATGCAGTCAATGGAAACCTGGTGGCACACGTGGTTAAGGGAGAGTCTGGGGAAGTCTGAAAGGGTCTTATAGGCCTACCAGTCAGGTCTCTAGACCTTCCCTCAACTACTACTACTAGATATCTACGTTAATATAGAGATTAAAAAAAATATGCTAAACAAAATTAAATTAATTATTATAAAAAATAATATTTTAAGGCCTGGTGAATTTAATCTATGGCAGATCACATTTGTAATTTTGCCCCCTTCAGTATAATAAATAAATAAACATATATACAGGATATTTACTTAATAATCCAAAAGTTATTTTCTAGTGATTTAACTAAAAAATAACAAAATTTAGTAAAAAGAGATTATTTAATTGAGTAAAATGAAATTTAAGGGGCCAATGATAATCGACGCCATTATCAGTATAGCCGTGGCGGCGTGAAGAAAATACAAAACAATTGCAGAAACTTTAAGTCTTTTGATCTGTTGTCCTAAATCATATCTCAATATAAATGAAAAGAAAGTAAAAATTGTTATTATTTAAATATACATAATCCAAAACCAGTCATTGGAAAAAATATTCTTAGTCACTTAGTAAACCTAACCCAATATGGTGGATATAGTGTATATTATATTTATATATATATATATATATATATATATATATATATATATATATATATATATATATATATATATATATATATATATATATATATATATATATATATATATATATATATATATATATATATATATATATATATATATATATATATATATATATATATATATATAAATATATATACATAATAACATTTAAGGTGTATAGAAGAATCTTTTGATTCCCTACCAACAGAAATCCGTCAAATTATGTAGAGTATACTATAGGATTAACTAAACGACCAAAGGAAGTGAACAACATACACCCGAAAAACATTAGATATAACTTGTTTTATAACTGATAAAATTAGCATCGGCTTTGTTATTTATTTACCCCCTGTATAATATAGATTCATTAAATCTGACTCGTCTTGCCGATTATACATATACTGGGCTTGATACTTTTATCTTTAAAGACAACTGACAAAATTGACGTAAACACAGAAATAAGAAGCAATGCCTTTTAAAAAGCCAGATACTTCTAACACATATCTGTAGAATGTGCCTAATATGGCAGGATTTTTGTAGTTTTTTTTAGAGAAACCTGGAGATTCAGATAAAACCTTAAAACTTTTGTATTTAACATTTTTTTATCTTTTGAAATAAATCTTGTAGACTCCGTTCGAAATATACGTCATTAATAATAGGTGTAAAAATGTAACTTGATAACGATTTTTTAAAAATATTTAATGTTATAAAAATGATTTTTCCATGTTTGATCCAGTGTGCGGCGGTAGACCCAATGAGGGTCGTGTTTAACAATACACAAGAATCACTGTTTATTCTAAAGTATGTATGTTTATTAACATATACCTACCACTGACAATCTAAAAGCTTGTAAGTACCAAGGGTGGGTTAGTTGTCGATCCGAGACCCACTTTCGCCCGAATTTATTAGTGACACTTATGTTGCGTTGCACCCAAATATTGACAAGCGCAAAGTCCACATGTCCTACTTAGCATTTCTAAAAAAACTAAAACTTCGCCGTAGATAAATATCCCATTTTTTGTATTTCACGTTATCTCTACACCTCAGCTCTAAGTTTGATAGCGATTGAGAATAACGATGTTTTAATAGACACAAACCAGATAAGCTCTAGCGTAGTTAAATAGTCCAGGGGCGTACACAAGTTGACTATGTATTTTGCTTTAAATATTTTGTTTTAGCACATTAATTATATTTTTATGAGGACTGGATCGTTTTAGACTTTATATTAATTTTTAATTCTTGCAGATTTCTGCTTAGGCCTCCTCCGTCTACTTTTCCATCAGATTTCTCTAAGCTAGAGATGTGGTTTATACTAAATACCATAAACTTCGTATAATTTATATTAATTCTTAAGCCCAGCTGTTCATTTTTTTACTTAACAACATCCAGAAGTCCTGGCAAATGATAGGTATTGACGGTTAAAATTGCAGTATCATCTGCATACCCACCTTGTTGTTCTTATTTATAGGGATGTCGTTTACTTTAATGCCTATATGACTCTTCGATACAGTTTCGATGAATGCTCTTTCCGTAGTTAAACATCACCATTGGGGAAAGAATATAGCCCGGTCTAACCTCTGTTTTAACATTGAATTCGCCTGTCGTGCTAGATACTTAAAGGTCTTATTTCGGCTGTTTGGTTCCATTCCAGTACAGACGGGTTACCATCCAGCTCTTAGGTATGTTTACAGAAGATCGTGTTTAATGTGGTCGAAAGCTTTTTAGTAGTATATAAAGGTTATAAACAGGTTCTTTCTTTAATCCAAGTAATTTTGGACAAGTGTTTGCAGACTAAAGATAGCGCCCCGTATTCGGAAACTGGCTACTTTACACTTCTTGTATAGTCTGGTGTGAGGGATGCGAACAAAGTGTTTGATAAAATAGCTCATATAAAGATGGCGCCCAGGAGCACACCTCAATTCGTCAGTAAACTGAGGGCGAGAACGTAATTAGCAAAACGCGCTGTGTTTTGTGTGTTAGTAGTAGTATCATAAAGACTGCTCAGGCCTGACAAATGAATAATTCAACGGACAAGTCGCAGACAAGTTGAAGAAGAAATTTGAGAATGCAACATGGGTTTGTTTATCCTGCAAAGATCTTCTTCTTCAAATATCACAGGTGGTCTGGGATTAAGAGCCGGAGCCCTAGTTGAATCGGCACTTAGTACAGCTGGCCTTAGCTACGTGGAAACGTTGATTATTACCCGGGATCACCGCTAGGTTGTGACATGGGGCTAACTTTATTATTAAAGAAATTTTAATATTAAGAATACATTATTTGCAGTAACCCATTTGCACATTTTATTTTACAACATAATTGTATTATACAAACCCTGCTTACCAAAACTAAAGGACTCCAATCCTATAATACGAGACTAACTGCTTTGACAATGATCTGGTCTCAAGGCGAAGAAAAATCTCTCTGTTCAAGGAAAGAAGTCAACCCAACAAGAAGAAGAAAGTTTATTATTTTTGGCAAACCTGATACAAACACTGAGTTCGATGGACAAAATTGCAAATAAAAAATTCTACCGTTCCAGACATTGCACTTGATTTAAATAGGATTAAGATATTTTGTTTTTGCAAAACAAGCAGTGAAATCTCGACCCATTAAAGTAGTCTGTCAGACATCGTTTACAAGGTTTTGCAGGATTATAAGGGTTTAAGAATATTCCTAACCTTAATAATCTCTAAACTCAGGTAAGACGCCCAAAAAATGTAATAGTTTTGAGCAGCTAAAGAGAATCTGGGTAAACGCCAAAGGTCAGGAGAAACAAATCTCAAAATCAAGTACTTCAATGGTTATCCCAAGATAATTTCTCCCTCGAATATGCAACAAACGGGGACACAGATGTAAGCGTACTCTTCAAAATGTACCTGAAGTCAGCACCAAAATCTACGAGTTCTACAGATCCGTAACCAAATGCGAACGAATTATTTGATAGAAACGATATAATATTACATTTCGTAAAGACCGAAACTTGATTGTCCTTAATCGAACAAAAGGAGGAGTCATTCTGACAGAGAGATATATTTTCATGGCTACAAAAATTGCCTTGTCAATATTTGAGTCACTTATGTCTGCTTCAACTTCAATAGGAGCCCTAGGAGACTGAGACTAGTTTAGTCTTGGTCTCGAAAAATATTCTTGGTCTGGATATTGGTCTAGGACCAAGACCGTCTCGGTATCGGCAGGCTCGGTTTCGAGAATAAAAAAATAACTAGTGTTTTTCCTTGTAATGAGATTCGTAATAAAATTCATTTTGACAATTTATATCCTTTCGTAGGTTAGGTTAATTTAAAATTTTTTGCATTCTCAATTTTTTTGGTGATTTTTTATTAGATATATCCCCATTTTTTTTGCTTAGCTTTGGTTTTGTCTCACATTTCATTGCTTCTTCAATTGTTCTATTGAGTTTACCTTCTTTTTTTTTCTCTAGTTTTATAAATAATTTGGTGTCATGAGTGGCAAGGAGAGCAATGTTAATTCATCGCAAAAGTCGACTGCTTATTTCAAATGCTGTGTAAAGAAGGAATTTTCTAGTCTAGTTTGTATTGTATACTGCAACATCTTTCATCTCAGCTGCATTAACAGAAGAAGCTATTTGAAAGTATTAGAAAATCGCCGAGTTTACTGTTCTAAGAAGTGTGAAGAAAATCATATAAGTGAAGAAAATAAACTCACTGAATTTGAGAAGTTTGAGGAAAGGTTTGGGGCACTGAATCAAGCTCTGAGATCCCAAGAGCAAATTTATGAAAGGAGTATCTGTGAGAAGGATGAACTACTTGCTGAGCATCAACAAGAAATAAAAAATTTAATTGCCACCCTTAACGCAAAGAAATCTCTTCTACTTCGGCATCGAAAAAATTCGCTGAGTTTCCAAGAAGATGTTGCAAAGGCAGAGCAGCATTTTGAGAAGAAATTAAGAAAATCGCGCGAAACAATCCTAATGTTAAATAAAGGAATATCCAACTTTAAAGAGGAAAAAATACTTTAAGTGAAAAACTTATCAATGAACAGGTACGGTCAAGGAAATTGGAAAACGAACTAGGCGACTTAAATCAAACCATGAAAGAAATGCTGGCTAGCTTAAAGACGTTGGAGGTAGACAATGACTGGTACCAATCTGAATTAAGTAATCTAAGAGATGCGGTAAATATACAAAAGCTACCAGTCGTTAACCCAGATGAAAGGAAGTCAAATCCAAAAGCAAAACAATTAGAAAAACTAAAAAGACGGCCCCAGATATTGATAGTTGGAGATGGTGGTGGTCAAAGGTTCAATTCAAATTATTAAAAAAATCACTAACAGCAGATATGATATAAATTTTTAACAGTTGGATAGTGTAAACTTCGAAAGCCTCTCGCAGGAATGTATTTCTCTGTGTAGAGGTTTTTCTAAAAGTGACTGTGTTCTGCTATTTACCGGTAAATATGAACCAATTATGGGCAAAAAAAAGACACCATCAACAATTTGAGAAAACAAAAAACACTAATCTTTTCATTATTGGCCCCCCTCTATAATATAATCGTCCAGTGTTGAACGACTTTATAGCACAACAAAATGCATTTATTGAGTCAACGGTAACCGGTTCCCATGCATGCATGTTTCTTGTCATTGATTAACAGTTCACGGAACGGAGCTTTAGATTATGCAATAAAATCTTAGCTTTTTTCGTATATCTTTCGATTGTTTTTTGATGGACGCAGGCTATTTTCCTTTTTATCTCAGTCGTCACCAGGTGTGGAGATGATTAATGATTCCGTCGATAATAACAGCCAGCAAAATTTTTGTCAACTGCCCAACGTTCCAACGCACAATTAGAAATGGTAACTGGTGTTAATAAGAGATCTTCAGCGGATGGTAGCCTTGTCGTGTTTTACCAAAATGTCAGGGGTCTACGCACCAAAATTAATGAAATTTCTCTTAGCGTCATGTCTTGCGACTATGACGAAATATTTCTCACCGAGACATGGCTAAATGGGGATATTTCTAATAATGAAATATTTAAAAATGAATATATAGTTTTTCGAGCAGATAGGAGTTATAAGGAACTAGGGTGTCTACGCGGCGGCTGCATATTGATTGCCGTTTCTTCTTTTTTTCAGGCTTCTATGATTGTTACTCCTGCTCATATCGAGTTCGACGCTGTATGAGTTCTGACGAAAGCAGGAAATGCAAGTTTGGTACTAGGATGTGTATTTTTCTACCTAATTGTAACCAGGGATGTTATCAGTCTTTCTGCAATACCGCTGAGAAATAAATTCTATAACCATACATTTTTTATTCTTGGGGACTTTAACCTTCTTTCGGTGGAATGAAGACAATTCACTGGTTCCAAAATGTTTACCGTCCCTATCTTCTGAAACTCTTTTTGTGACAATGAGTTTTCTTGAATTGCAACAAATGAATTCTCTATGCAATCACATGTGCAGAATTTTATTTCTGCTATTTGCTGATGACTTCGTTAGTGTTCTCGTTTCATCTTCAAATGTTCCTCTTGTACAGATTGACCCCTACCATCCAGCAATTGAAGTGAAGTAGTGGCTGACTGTAAATATTCCAAATGGTTTGACCTTTCCTTAAGAAAGCTTATTGGGTAAAATAATTGCTTATACAAAAAATATAAAAGGACCGATAAACTTGCTGACTATTTAGCCTATTCTGACATAAAACGTGAGGTTAAACTGCGAATTGATATGTGTTATCTTACATATGTCACACAGACTGAACTACTTATCCCGGAAAACATTAAATACTTTTGGTCATTTGTACGAAACTTAAAAAGAGACTCCAATCTGCCCAGTGTTATGAGTTTTGACGGGCAAGAAATCACTGGTTCAAATAACATCGCAAATGCTTTTGCTACTCACTTTCAGTCTTGCTAAACTCACCACCATAATTTAGACTTTAGTAAAATTGATCCAATAAGTTATTCAGGAAAAATACTATCAACATATTGTTTTACAGAGGCAGAAATCTTTAATAAATTAAAAAACCTTGATCCTTACAAGAAGGCTGGTCCTGATGTAATTCCTACTATTCTATTGCAACGATGCTGTGAGTCATTGGCTCAGCCTCTATGTATAATTTTTCAGAGATCCATTAATGTGGGTTCCTTTCCTGAATTTTGGAAGTTTTCTACCCTTCTGCCCATTTTTAAATCTGGTGATAAAAGTGATGTGAAGAACTATAGAGGTATTTCTTTACTTTCACATATACCAAAGCTCTTTGAGGCAATTATCACCCATCATATATTTGAGTCTTTAAAACACTATATTATGAGTATGCAACATGGTTTTTATCGTGGTCGTTCAACAACTACCAATCTTGCTATATTTCAAAACTACTTAGTGACATCGGTTCAGGCTGGCAAACAGATCGATGTTATTTACGCTGACATATCTAAGGCTTTTGACAGTGTTTGCTATCAGCTTCTGTTATGGAAATTACAGCAAATTAGTTTTTATGGAAAATATCTTAAGTGGATCAAATCGTATTTATTTAATCGTTGCCAGCAAGTCAACATATGCGGTTCAGTTTCCAGGGAGATTCTTGTGACATCGGGTGTCCCGCAGGGTTTGCATGTTGGTCCAGTTCCCTTTTTGCTCTTTATGAATGATATAATATCTTATTTTGAATTTTCTGAATGTCTTTTATTTGCAGACGACTTAAAATTCTTTTGACCAGTCTCCTAAGAATCCAATCCTCTGCAGTCTGATATGGAAAGGCTCGTCAAATGGTGCAGAACTAATTATCTCTCTCTTAACATCTCGAAATGTAAAGTGCTCCGTTTTCACACACGTATTAATCTCCTCCATCTACTTCATAGATAACGTATACCTTGAAGTTGTTAGTTCTTTCACGGGTCTAGCCGTTATTTTCGATGAAAATCTAACTTTTAATCTACATATTGATAACATTATACTTAAAGGTTTTAGACTACCGGGTTTTATAAAGCGACATACGAAATACGTAACTGATACCAAAACAATTGGGTGGCTCTATAATTCATTGGTTCGTAGCGTTTTAGAATATTGTTGTATAGTATGGAGTCCATCATACCAGTGTCACATCGACAGAATTGAAAAGGTGCATAATAGGTTTTCAAAATATCTCTTACATAAATTGCATTTCCCATATCAAGGTCTGTCATCTAATACTAGAGCTCTTCTTTGCAGCCTCAAACGCTTAAATTTAGAAGAAAGAAGGCACTTCTGGTGTTTTTGCATAAATTGGTCAATGGAGGAATTGACTGTGAATTGCTGCTGGGATCAGTCCCGTTTTTAGTTCCTATTAGAAGAACAAGACAATCACAACTGTTTGTTGAAAGGTACCACCGAACAAATTATGGGTTTAGTGCATTTGTTGAGCGACTACTTCACAATTACAATCGTCACTTTTCAGAATATGATATTTTCGGACTAAGCACTTTGCAGCTAAAAAGGCAGTTAACCGGATTGGTTTTGTAATGTTTTTTTTTGACCCATATTGATGTACGTTTTTGTTTATGTAGTTGTGTAGTTTTGTTATTATTCATATATTATTTTACTTCAATTGAAAATCTTTCTTGTTAGTAATTTTTGTTTGCTGATCTGATATATTTTTTCTTAGAGTTATTGACCTCATTATTTATTTAGTTAACGTTTTTTGCGAATTCGTACCATTTGGAATGTTTAGCATTCTGTAGTGTACGTTTCTGAAGGGCCACTTGTCCGATGCGTGCATCGGCTACGTCCTTACATTAAAGGAAGAAAAAAAAATGTAGCTCTTTGGGCAATTTCGTTATGCTCTGTTAGAAATCTGATATTTTTACATACGACGTTTCGTCTTTTAAATATAAACCTTTTTTTCTCTGGACCTTGGCCTTACCGTCTTAGTATTTTACCCACAAAAATTATTAAAAATTATCGGATTTATTAATTATGTAAAGAAAAAATCCTAAACATAAATAGAACAGGGACACACATTTTCGCCACTAAAAAAAAGCGTAAACACATAAGGAAAAGTTTGGATATTAGAGTAAAACCCTAAACTAATTAAAAATATTAAAAGGAACTTATTATAATAAAGAAGGTATAATATATATCTATATTAGATATCCAATTTAATATTCTTTAAAAAAACTGCAAATAGCCGAAAAAATGAATACTCAGTACCTCTGGTAGCCAAATAGGTAAAAACATATTATTGGTTTGAGACTAATCTTTTATTAGTCTGCAGTAGTAGATTTATGATTGATTTAAAGGCCGCTTTCTGGAAATTTATTTTAAAGTATTTGAAAATGGCGATACCAGTGCAATAGTGTAATATCTTAGTACACCTTAAAATAAAACGTATTTGAAATGTTGCCACATATCGTCCATTCTTTGTCCTATTAATTTAGCAAATATTTAAAAAAAACATGAAAATCTGGAAGTATTATTAGGTTCATGGATTTTGTTTTGTGGGGATTTAGCAATTTTCTCGACAATTTCGTTCCCCATTTTTCCATAATGCGCTATGTCCAGAAGAAATGGACTTTTACGCGTTTCATTGAATTTAAAATGTGTAATATACTGGTGATAAAACTATTGGGGTATTTATTTTTGCTGACATAGAAATGTTTTAAGTTATAAAGGACAGATTGAAAGTCGAAGCAAATAAGCATATGTTTTAAATTTGATGTATAGGCCCATCTTAAGGCATGATAAATAGCTGCTGTTTCTGCTGAAAAAAAGTTTTTATGTAGGCTAGAAACCTGTTGATAGTTATGTTGTGGGCAGAAGAGCTTCATTTAGACTATTTTTTTGTTTTGAACCATCTGTGTATATAATAGTACACGATTTGGTATACTCCGACAAATGTCTATTAAATGATTGCTTCATTAATAAGGTCTCAGTGGGATATAAAGGAATACTAATATTTACCTGTATAAACGGATTATTATAATAAAATTAAGGTTATAGATGCTTTGTCGCTGTATTTGTATTTTATAAAATAGGATTAATTTTTGTATAAAATTTAAGAACAAATTTTGTGGCTAAATATTCTGTTCTAAGATGTATCAGGGGATCGAGAGCTTTGACTAAAATTGCGTGTTCGGTGGAAGGCTTCATAAGACCATAACAAATTCGCAATTCTTGTATTGGAACTTACCTACTTTGTTAAGATGACATTTACTTGCTGAGCTATAGAAAAGGCAGCTGTAATAAATAATAGGTTTTATGTATGCTTTATAAAGGATAAAAGCAATATGTTGATGAGCTCCCCAACAGAAAGAACAGACTTGTTTGAGTAAATTTGTTTTTATTTACAATGTTGGTAATTTCTCCTTTCCAAAGTAACTTTGCGTCTAGGATAGTTCCCAGGTGTTTAGCCATTTGAGTAACCAACCCACTTGAGATAATATTATTTTAAATGTTGTTTTAGTGGTTGAGATTGTGAATCCATTATCGGCTACCCAATTTAAAAAAAAACACACGTTATATGGGTTAGTTTTATTTGACTTTTTTCTCTGTTTGTCTCAACATTATTAGAGGTAATATCGTCTGCATATTGGGTATATGTTAAATTATTATCACAAAGGTTAATTAAATCAAGAGTATATAACTTAAAAAGTAGCTACGACAGAACTGATCCTTGTGGTATTCCCTACGAAGTTTGCCTGGGAGTAAGATTTATAGTATTTTTTTGGTTTAACTGATATGGTCTTTTGTACGAAAAGATTAATGACGGAGCGAATTATGGAAAGGGGTACAACAAGGTCATTAATTTTTTGTGCCAAGATTATCCCAATAACGCTTTTGTACGTACTTTTACCCAGTGGTGGCTCGTGGTGAATTATATTGGGGGGTCAATAACAAATTTAAAAATAGGCGTACCTACAATAAAAATAAATATCTTATCTTTAAATTGCGTTTTAAATTCTCTTGAAGTTCAGGTCTACTCTTCGTTCTTTAGAATTTGAAAAATGCTGAATGACATGTTCGTTAAAATTGCACTCACATTCTTTTTATAAACGATTTCTCGATACTTAACATTGCTAAAGCGGATAGTCTATCTTGGCCCAACTCCTCAACAAAATTATAAGCCCTCGAACAAATCTTGGATATTCAGACAAAGCCGTTTCATCATGGCCAAGTAGTGCCAACTCGAATGCCCCACAAAATTTTACACAATCTATAATTTTGTTTAAAATATAACGATTTTTGGAGATATTTTCATTAAAATCTCTAAGGGATTTTCTACAAGCCGTGTCTAGCTGAGTGCGAATATCAACACTTCCGACCGTAACATAGTTCGTCGAACATTTCATGTGATCTGCAGAAAACGCATGTTTTTTTATTTTTGCACCATAAAGAGTCCGACGAGTCCTTAGAAAACAACAAACAAACATAACAGTAAAATGAGTTATTAGAGACTTCACAACCACATATCCAGTTAGCTAAACCGTACATACTTTTGCGAAAGTTTTGATGAACCTCTTTATTTTTGTCTTTACTAATTTGTCTTATACTAAGTTCTGGCAAATTGCGATCACTTACGTTGAATTCGGTTATTTTCTCAAAATTAAGTTCGTTAGCACTTTTTAGTTGTTTATTTTTTTGCACTAGTCACTACCAACATTTTATTTCCAGTATATTTCCAACTCACACATGGATCATAAAAATAAAAAAATATTTATTGCATAAAAACCAGTATATAAATCAATTTTCATCGATTAAAAACGTCCGAAACAATATCGAGAATATCGATCGCGCGACCTCTGAAAAATTGAACTTCCGCATGCCGACGTGATGCCGCGACCCATCGATCGAATTATGAGAAGAGACTGGCTGATGACCCAAATCGCGATTTTATATTCCATTTACTATCACGTTCGGCTGCCGCTCGGTAGCTATGAAGTCTTCAAGTACTTTGCCTGCCCAGCCTAGCTTAGTATACCGTATTTTATTATAGGAACGCAACGAGACCATTCGAACCGCCGCGCGCGGCTAGTAGTGTAGCGTATTTAACTTTTCCCAAGGTTCCCGTTTTATTACAACTATTAGGAGGGAGGGTCAAACGAATAATTTATTTTCTGAAATATTTTTGTGGGGTCATTGACCGAATGACTAAATGTGACATTTAGAAAAATTATTTGTTCTATTGTTGCTTATGTCATTTCAAATCTATAACTGTCAGGCTAGACCTGTCTAAATTTAAATCCCTTCAGTGAAGATGGCTGTGATTGAATGCCTGCAAATAGGACGCCTATACATTTGTTTTCAGTCTTGTTATATTGGATCACATACAAGATGTATCGTTGCCTCAATTGTTCCGAATCCTCGTTTAAAACTAAATTGGCTGCTAGGTAGTAAAGTTAAGTATTAGCCAGTATTCCAGCCTTTAATTAATCTCTCATAAGTTTTTGTAATACAAGATATTAATGTAGTTGGTTTATATAAATCCGCATTACTAGGATCCTTAATTTGGTTTAGACACAATAACTAAATAATTATAACTAAATAACTTCCAGACTATATTTAAGTTAACGAGGAACATTGAATGATTTAAATATATTTAACAGGAAACTTTTTGCTGAAAAAACCTATATTTTATAGCATAAGATAGCATATATCATTCGGTCCTGGTGAAGTGTTTTCTCTGTTTTTTATTAAATTTTCTATTTCTAGCAAAGTGAGTTTATGTGTGAGCAGTGCAGTATGCGGGTGGTTTATATTTTTGTTTTTTAAATTAGTGTTATATTTAGTAGATATTTTCAGTTACACATGGTGGACATTTCTTATCTTAGGCTTCTTATGCTACCTTCTTATTGGTATGGAGCACATTTTTATATTCCTTTAAGGTTCTATTTTTTTTCTAAATAATTCCGACAGGTGTATTGTTGTTAAGTGAACTGCCATACTTTTGTCAATAGCAATGAGCTTTTTATTTAAATCTCCTTTTTCCTAACGCCATTAATTTTTTTACATTCATACATACCAAATTCAATTGAAAAAATTTTATTTAAGTTTAAAGCAGTTTTCCTAATTTCTATTAAACTGTAGCAGTCGATATCTTTCCATAAAGGTTTATCTTTGCATTTTGGTAAAAATATTTTATTTTCTTTAATTTACAATGCTGAAGCTTCATTAACGCTATTTAAGAAATAATTAAATTTATCATCAATATTTCCTGAATTAGGAGCATTATTGATAAAAATGTATACACTATTTTGTAGTTGGATATACATATTGATCTAAGTTATATTGCAGATGAAATTCCAGAATAATTGGAAAATGGTTTGAATTTAATGTATCTGAGTATACGCTCCAGTTTGTTAAGGGTCCAACTTAGCGGAAGCAAGACTAATATTAACGCAAGATTTTAATTTTTGACTAGCAATCAATCGAGTTTCCTGGCCAGTGTTTAAAGTAATTGAGTCTCCAGTTATCTCAAGTACAGAGTTGTCGAACAAAGGGTAAAAAGGTGTAATTTCTTAATTTTAAAAGACATTGAAAAATGACAAAAACAAAAGTTGTAGGGATTTTAGAGAGGGATAAGGATAATTTATCATAAAAACAATTAAACATAAAATAAAAAATCTACGTAAAAAAATATGGTTAATTTGCCTATTTTAAATGGAACACCCTCTATATTATTGCATTTTTGGATTCTCCCGAAAATTCAGAAAACTTTTGATATAATACAGCTTTACCCTCGTATTCATTAAAAAGGTTTAAGAGCTAGACCAGGTCTAGTTGCCATGGTTCTTAAAACTCTTAGTTCACCAGTTATGTTTTGCTTATGTCACTGTCATTTTGCAATCGTAACATTTAGAAAAATTATTTGTTTAATTGTTGGGAATGCCATCTTAAACCTATAATAACTGCCAAGTTATACTTGGACTAAATTTAAACCACTTTAGTGAATACGTGCAAAAGTTAATACTTTCGGAGCTATAAATAGCTGAAAATCAGAATTTTGACTAATTTGCATTATTGTAAGAACTATCTCATGGTAGCTACCATGAGCACACGAAAGTTGGTTCTTCATTTGGTACCATAGAAAACGCCGCCGTTAACTAAAATGGTTAAGAGGCAGATTTTTAATTGTTTTTAGCTTAAAAGCATATGAATTTAGAAATAAAAAAGTGGTAGCAAATCTGTAATAACTAAACGAATAGGTATTAAGTAACGAACAAAACTTATTATAAACAAAATCTAGGTTTCAGGTTTTGGTAAGTTTTCTCTATAGACCAATACCAAAAAACTATGCCATACTCTTTTTTCTTTATTGTTATGTAAGACCTTTTCTTCTTCTTCTTCTTATGGTGCTATGCAAAAATATTACATAGGCGTTCGTCATCAAATTTCCCTATTTTTAGCAACGTTACTGAGCAATGCGAAATCACGCAGGCCTGTCCAGTTGCGGATGTTACGTAGCCAAGATAATTGCTTGCGTCCTATACCTCGTCTTCAAGAAAAGGCGTTGAAACTCATAGCGCAATTGAAAAATTTTTATACATTGTGTGTCCCAATAATCAAATTTACTCATTGTGTGTCCCAGATAATCAAATTTACTCCTCTTCAACCGTCTCAAAAAGTTCCCTGTCTTCAAGTCCCGCACTCTGAAGTACCTCTTCGTTTCTGACAAAATCTGTCCACGGAATTTTAAGCATTCTGTGTAGAATCCACATCTCAAAAGCTTCCAGTTTATTGATGAATTTTACTCTTGGGTCCATGCTTCCATTCCATATAGAAGGACAGACCAAACATAGCATTTCATCATTTTATACCTGATGTTGAGGTTTAGACTGCGGATCGTGAGCAACCTTTTGAGTCTGACAAAAGTAGTTCTGGCTTGTTCTTTTCGATATTTTATTTAAATTTCTGGATCCCACTTATAATCAATTCGGCATCCCAAATATATGAATATCTTTACTCGTTCGATTTCTTCCTTGTTTACGGTGATAGTTGTGTCAGGAAATTGATTCCTGCTGATAATCATGAACTTAGTTTTGTTTATGTTCATCGTTAATCCTATTTCCCTACTAACTACTTGTACAACATCCAGAATGAGCTGGAGATGGGGGGCGTTGTCGGCGACGAGAACGGAGGCGTCTGAATATCTAATATAATTTATTGGGATACCATTAACTTTTATGCCTAAAGAACTATTAGCCACTGCGTCTGTAAATGTCCTTTCCATATATAAACTGAACATCATTGATAACAAAATGCAGCCCTGCCTTACCCCTATTTTTTTATTGAAATCGTCGGTTGGTTTAAACTTTTGGTTAATGATTTGCCGATTGATTCCAGACCTTAAGACCTTTGGTGATATGTAATACGATGCACTTTATGATTTTGTAAGATTCTCTTCAGAGATGTGTAAGACATACCAAGGGCTTCGCTCCAAGAATTGGTTTTTTGAATTGGATTTTCATAAACGGAAAGCACAACTCCTAGCTGATTATGAGTTTTGCTATTCTTATTTTAAAATTAGTTGTTAAAAATGAACCGAAGCGTCATACGTTGTTCAAAAGCCGAAATTATAGATATGTTAAAAACGTTGACGAGGAATGGTTATCAGGTAAGACTTTCCAAACGACAGTATCTGGACAGCTATCCCGATAGACGACAACCATGGTTAAGAACATAAAAAATATTTCAAGTTTTTTTGCCTATGCTAAATATATTAAGTTTTATTGCCTATTGGCGATTCAATTTCTATAATTTCTGACATATTTTAATATAAAAACCTTAATCCAATCTTAATTGAATTGATAAGAGAATGCTTCAAGGAACCTTTTATGAGCAAACGTTGATTGCGGGTGCCGCCATGGGATCTCCTATGGTAGCGAACATCTTTAAGGAGGCTTTCGAGAAAATTGCTTTAAGCTCTGCTCCTTTACAAGCTAAGTGTAGATGATACCTACTTTCGTAATATGACCCCATGGAGACGAAAATTTAAGTATATTTTTCAAAAATCTAAACATTTTAATATAAAATTCACTATGGAATTGAGCCATTCAGGAAACCGACTTATACAAATAGATATTTAAATTTTAGTACTTCATTATCCATCTCAAAAACAATCCGTCATCAATTCATTAGTCTTTAGGGCTTTGTCAATATGTGATACAAATTCAATTCCGGAAGAAAATGATAAACTGACTGAAGCTTTAAAATCAAACGGATATTGCTCTAAAGATAGCTACTATAATAATCCCAGACCTAAACCTGTATTGGATACTTAACCATTAAGTAGTGCAGTTTTACCTTTTATTCAGAGTATCACAGATAAGATTGCAAGAATTCTACGAAGATCCAACATTTGCACAATCTTTAGTGCGCACAAAAAGATTGGGCAATGCTTAAGGGCACCAAAAAATTCCTAAGTTCATTATTAACAAATATAGCTATTATTTTATCATTTAATTTCAAATGTCAATGCATAAATAAGGGACCTAATCCGACCAACCTTTCTTGGCCCATTGTGGAACGTAACCAGGTTTTAAGCGTTTTTTATTAACAAATCTATTTATTATTTTATCAGGATTAAATTTCAAATGTCGGAGCATAAATAAGAGAGCTAATCCGACCAACCTTTCTTGGTCCATTGTGGAACGTAACCAGGTTTTTAAGCGTTTGGCGGGATTTTCGTATATTTTTATAAAATTAAATGCTTCCTTTAGGGCCTCTTTGTGGTATACAGTGTTACCATGAGTTTAGTAACTCATGGTGACATCCCCATCATGTCGTATAATTTTCAATATTTTTGCAATGGTGCCTTAACAAGTTTTCCTAATTTGTTTGCTTTATTTATACCACCAAAAGGCTGTATTTTTTGTAAGACGAAATACTTCTAATTAAATCTACGTAAGGTGCAACATCTACTAAGAGTTCCGTTTGGGTTTTGAGAGCGGCCAACGCTTTCTAATATCATACATACTTTGTCATCTAATTGTTTGTCTTCTGACTTTTCTCCTGCATCTGAACCATCTTTCTCCGATTCTATTTTGTTACCCGTTGTGTTGATTTTTAATTTTTCTGCTTCTACAGATGAAGAAGTCTGTTTATTTTGCTATGTAGCAAAAAAGTCAAGTGTATTCTGTGATCTTGATGTATAAGTTTGTCCCTCCCAACATACTGAACAAACTGAACTACTTGTATTTATTATCGACTGGGAACCAATATACCAACGGCACCAACCCCCCTTGTGGGTTTAGGAATGAATTTACGCATTGATAACAGATATTGGGTACTAACCCTTTATTCATTTCCTACTGGGAACCAATTTACTAACATCCGTGTAAGCAAAGGTTAAACAAAGGTTAGAAAATTAAATAATTATTATTTAGCCGTACTTAACCTTATTTTTAAAACTAAAGTAGTGATAGAAAATTTGGAAATAAAATAATAACTATTAATATGGAACGCCGTTTTACTTTTTAGTCATACGCGTCTTTGATACCAAATTTAATTGCAAAACATATAAATGATGTTACCTGCGTACAATTTTTATTCGTTTTAATTTTTCCGATATTGAATTTTTGCGGATACCCATTTTACCGAATGGCATTGTTATGATAAGCAATTTCTTTGCAGACCATTTCAATTGATACCACAAAAAAGTAGTTGTTTATCCTTTTTTATCACGTATACAGCCTACTTAAAATTTCTATATACATGCGTCTTTCCTTAGTTATTGCATTTCATCAAATCGATGTTAATAAAAATTGGTATGAAATAAATGCCATATACAAAAATCTGTTTAAATATTTAATATATGGACTCTTATGAAAATGTAATTGCTTCAAACTGGATCGCATTAAATTAATATTAACACCGAAAACATTAGAATGCAATAACGACTTTGTGGAGATTATTATTAGCGGGTATAAGGTAACTGGTTTTATTTAATATGCATTGTTTTGATTTCGAATTTTTATTAATGTCGATTCTTCTGAATATCAATTTTCATTGAATGCAGCCACCTTGTTTCAATTTTAATTATCGGACGTGGAGCGATCTAGTGCAAAGTAGGGACAACAAGAGCAGAAATCTGTAATTTTTTAATACCCGACTTTCTGGCTATGCATGCGTTCGAAGATTTAAATGTGCATCTAAAATCAACCGACTGTGTTGTGCATGACGCCATGACGAGTCGGAGGCGAATAATGAAAAACATATTCGTAGGTAATCAATGACAGTTGAAACATGATTGATTATTGTTCGATTTGGAATACTTAGTTATTAAATCATTGGGGAATACAATATACGAACGTATCTAGCTCCCAACATCCTATTGCAAAACAAGCTATTCTACAATCCTTTGATGATTTCCTGGTCTAATCTACAATCAGTCATATATGGTAGAGCAATAACAATGATTTTTGATTTAGTGTTTATATTTATACCAGAATAAAAAAAACAAGGTTTTGAATTTCCCAGCTATAATTCACAGATTACCACACATTGTAATTTGTAATGGCAAATTGCAATTTCTCCTGGAAGCTGTGTGCCGGCGACATGCTCTACTGCAGGTTTTTTGGCTTCTTAAACGTGATTTAAAGTAGGCTGACTAGATTTTTTTAAAATGAAAAGAGTACATTTTGACGAAATGTAAAAATAGGTACCAGCGTATAATAATTAAGTAAAGTCTTGTCACTTTCGGAGAATTCAATGACTTACAATAATATTTATAATACACATAATAATAAGGACTAAAAATAACAAAAATAATTAGAGAATGGTACCAGATTTCGCAAAATAAAAATCATTTCTCCCAGATTTCTCAAAATAGAAGAAATTTGTCGTATTTATGGAAATAGTAAGAGTACCAGGGTACATGGAACTGAAAAAGAGAACATTCCTCTTAAATGAACCTAATTTAAAGCAAACTGTAGTAAGCTTATATAGGTAAGCAACGTGTACCTTCTTGTCATGTAGAGATACTAGAGAATCTTTCGATAAGAATCCACGACATGGTGATTTCTGTCTGGATTGAAACCTGGAATCATATTCATATGTACCTACATATAGTATATGTTGAACCTAAATACAGGGGGAATAAAGGTTCTTATAGACATGTGCATAAATGCTTTGTTTTAGAGATACAGAATGTCGAAGATTTTATTTTTTTTTTGTTTATATAATGCATATTTTAAACTTTTAGAGACAATTTATTAAAATTTGATACACTGTGAATTGTAACCAATGCTTACCTACGAAAACAGTATGTACACTCAGATTGAAAATTAACTTAATTTTTTTCAAATACGGAACTGTATTTTTTATTTAATTATTAAGACACGTTCGACCTGCCAAAATTAAGGATGTATCACACTTAATGTTTGAACAGTACCTAGATTTAAGATTTTTCCATAAAAGACAATTTGTTAGAGAGACACAGAAAACCAGAATCTCGCCAAATTCACAAAGGAAAATTTCAAATTTCAATGAATGAGTGCATTACATCATTGGTTTTTAGAAGTCAAGAGATTTTAAAAAACAAAATAAAAATGCAGGTCTATAAAAAAAAATAAGTTGATCTGACCGCGAAGAAGAAACGTCGGATTTCAAATCTAGGTGCACCATCTTGTTGATAATGAAAAGTAGCTATAAAGATATAAAATTTATTTTGTGATATCTCTTCAAATGTAGCCTGAAAAAAATAAAATGTATATAGCGGATTTTTCGGTATTTTACTTACGTATATCCTCGGAGGTAGTCAGAATTGTCTAACTTTGTCAACTAGTTATTATTCGATGTTAAATTGTGCAACTTTGCCCTATTTTAACCGACATTGTATCTCTTACGGTTTCCAAGATCTCATTGCTTGTACCTTGAATTTGTAACACCCTGTATATGTTTGCGTGTTTTGATTCGTTGGAACCATTGCGGTATACCACCTCAATGGTTGAGATATTCCAAGTACAACCATATGTAATTCTCACATTGAATGCTATTTTTTAATTAATTTTTATTTTTCAATCTAGAGTACTGTGATTTGGCAAAAACTATTAACTTACCTTCAAGAAGCCTGGGAAACATAAAATTATCTGTCTATTCACTAAACATCTTTTATACCCATTTAAGTATTAGTTAAACGATTTTTTTAGAAAAACTCATTTTTTTTAATGTGGCTCTTCGGATTAGGCTTTGCGAGTAATATATAATGATACCCCACAACGATATGCAGTATTTTAAAAAATCGGCGAATAAAGGCATAATATTCCCCATTTAAAAAACAAAAGTTAATAGCAGAAAATCGGAACTAAAAGAAGATATGGCAACACTGTTACAGTAATATATGTTATAAAACAAAATAAGGGAAAACCCAAAGAGGAAGTGCTACAGATAGAACGTTTAAAGACGCATTTCAGAATATAAAAATAGCTTTTTGGATAAAAAATCAGATTCAGCTTTTGCTGGAAGAACATTCATTACTTTATTTTACACCTACCCATAAAATAAAGGTTGTGTTGTTTGATTGAAATTGTTATATCATTGTATAAACGGGGGCTTAACAATAACGGTTGTATACATATATATATATATATATATATATATATATATATATATATATATATATATATATATATATTTGATAAATTAAAAAATAAATCAGAATTCAATGGCCGATTCAAATTATAAACACCGAGAAAATCAGTGTTACTTCACAGATTGTTTTGTAATCTGTGACAATAGCTTGTACAAATTTATTTAAAACTAAAATCTCGAAGTGTTGAAAGTAGTTTGCCGAACCTTCGGCGTCGCACGTCATGCGAATACTATTTTTTACATAAGGCCCGTCACTGCCTCAGACCCCGCCGTCGCGTCGGCAGTGGCCCCAGCACAGAGCTTGCGCGTAATGTTTTTGATGATGTATTTTAATGATTGAAATGCAAAGGCCACATCGCGTAAGGCTCAAATGTGGTGGGGGCCCCCGGGAGACATCAACGAGCGAAATTCAAAACTGAGGATCTTTTCTTTTTTTTTGTCATCATGTAAATTTTGAGTTGCAGCCGAAGGGCCCACAAATACGTAAAACCCATTAACCGTTTTTTTGTCCTCGCAAAACTTCAACTCGCCCAGATGAGCACCAAACCATCGTAAATAGTTAATTCGGCCTTGTTGCTTCTAGAAAAGCAGCCTCTATAACGCAACATACGAGTCCCCTTTTAATACTCATTGTTTATAAAATTATGACACACCACGATACACTTACAACGGTATGCCTACGCCCGTCTCTTCAGCTTTTAGCAAGAAAATGAAATTGAAGTTTACAAATATCAGAATATCTAAAGTGCGATCACGATGATTCGTGAAATTTATTTTGATTAAAATAATCAATCAATTAATTTAAAACAAAAGTTAAGAATGCTGCAAGTAAAATAATTGCAGGGGAAACTTCCATTCATATTTTATAACATTTGTTACTTAAGTTGCTGCACTAGTGCCGTCTATTGACATTTTTAGTTTTTAGTTGCAATTCAAAAATACAAACCAGTTTCAGAAGTCCCTATACAGGTAGCTAAATCAAATTGTTCTATTATTATAGTAAATATATCCTAAATTGCCATTTTTTATATTTATCTTGACAGCTTGATGGTAACAACAATCCACATTTTTGAAAATGTATTATTTTGGAAATTTGAAATATCTTATATCTGTCACTTTTGTTTTTCGATTGTAATTTCAATCCCGATTTCTACTGCCTGCAACTATACAGGTAGGACATAATAAACAGTATTGAAAATAAAATCTATAGATTCAAAATATTTACTTTAATAATTTTAAAAACATTTTATTGAAGCGTAAATTCTACAAACGTTTTCAAATTACAATGCATTACGACCTATTTGACTCCCAAATGCTGTACATCGATGTAACGTACTTGCGCGTGAAAGACGAGTTTGAATTCGGTCCGTATCATAGTCTTTTATTGCACAAATGATATTAAAAATTCAGCAAGCAAGATTATTAGAATGCAATCCAATGTTAGCGCATTACGCAAACCAACGAAGTCGGCTAATACCTACTTCAGAACACAGAATACCAGACCAGAGGGGCTCCAGAATTTTACAAAACTTTTTTGGCGCGAAGACTTCTCTTTCATATGACGACACACTCGCAAATTAATTTGGTTATCGAACTCACTCACGTACACACATTATATTTATTTTGGGAGGCTATAGATGGCGAAACTTCCGATAATAAAAATGCATTCGAAGGCCTTGTATTCAATCGAAATTGATATCAATGGAAATTGGTTTCAATGAAAATAGATAATCATAGAAATTGTTGTAAATGAAAATACCATTCATAAAAATTGATAATCGGTTATATTGTTTCCCACATAATACTACAAAGGTATCCGTTAAATATTTGATAAATATTGGTATCAACAAATTTGTAAGTAATAAAATTATATTATAATAAAAAAAATGCATTTTAATTATAATAATATAATGAAAATTGAGTTAATATTGTAAAGACCCATCCAAATATCCTGACATACATTTTAATAGCTAAATCAAATTAATTGATTGTTAAAAATCTATATGAAGGCTTTAGCTCTGGATGTTGCAAGGATTCAGTTAAAATTGCATTTTTTTTTTGTAATATTATAAAATAAATTGCCATAATGAAGTCCCATTCAATTTAAATTAATACCGGGCATATATCAGACTAAAAAGTAAAACGGCGTTCCATATATTAACACTTTCAAAATTGCGATAATGTGTCTAATACATACTACTATGGAACGCCGTTTTACTTTTTAGTCATACGCGTCTTTAATACCAAATTTAATTGCAAAACACATAAATGATGCTACCCGCATACAATTTTTATTCGTTTTAATTTTTCCGATATCGAATTTTTGCGGATACCGATTTTACCGAATGACATTCTTACGATAAGCAATTTCTTTGCAGACCATTTCAATTGATACCACAAAAAAGTAGTTGTTTATCCTTTTTTAACACGAATACAGCCTTCTTAAATTTCTATATACATGCGTCTTTCCTTAGTTATTGCATTTCATCAAAGCGATGTTAATAAAAATTGGTATGAAATAAATGCCATATACAAAAATCTGTTTAAATATTTAATATATTGACTCCTATTAAAATGTAATTCCTTCAAACTGGATCGCATTAAACTAATATTAATACCGAAAACATTAGAATACAATAACGACTTTGTGGAGATTAATTTATTTCAACCGTATGAAGGCAAATCTGATTTAAGAAGTCATGTAAAAAAAAAAAATTAATTTATTTTTATCGCATATCAAAAAAAATTAAAGCATCTTTTACGATATCATTTTTTTTAAATATATTCCATTAACACCCTAAAAATGTAAATAGAATAATGCTCATTATTTTGATTTTGATAGTCGTTTATCTGTAATTTAAACTACAGCAAACTGATATAACACGGACCCTTTACCATGGAAATTAAAATACTTGAAATATACATTTGAATAAATAAATAAAAGTTAATACGAGATTTAAATGTATAAGAGTTGTGGAATTTAAATGGTTAGCGGGTATAAGGTAACTGGTTTTATTTAATATGCATTGTTTTGATTTCGAATTTTTATTAATGTCGATTCTTGTGAATATCAATTTTCATTGAATGCAGCCACCTTGTTTCAATTTTAATTATCGGACGTAGAGCGATCTAGTGCAAAGTAGGAACAACAAGAGCAGAAATCTGTAATTTTTTAATACCCGAGTTTTTGGCTAGGCATGCGTTCGAAGATTTAAATGTGCATCTAAAATCAAGCGACTGTGTTGTGCACGACGTCATGACCAGTCGGATGTGAATAATGAAAAACATATTCGTAGGTACTCAGTAACAGTTGAAACGTGATTTATTATTGTTCGATTGGGAATACTTAGTTATTAAATCATTGGGGAATACAATATACACTCCTATATTTAAAATGCGACCACGTACAAAATTACAGAACATAATGAAAAAAAGTTAAAACGAACGTATCTAGCTCCCAACATCCTATTCCAAAACAAGCTACTCTACAATCTTTTGATGATTTCCTGGTCTAATTTACAATCAGTCATATATGGTAGAGCAATAACAACGATTTTTGACTTAGTGTTTATATTTATACCAGAATAAAGAAAACAAGGTTTCGAATTTCCCAGCTATAATTCACAGATTACCACACACTGTAATTTGTAATGGCAAATTGCAATTTCTCTTGAAAGCTGTGTGCCGGCGACACACTGCAGCTTTTTTGGCTTCTTAAACGTGATTTTAAGTAGGCTGACCAGATTTTTTTAAAATGAAAAGAGTACATTTTGACGAAATGTAAAAATAGGTACCAGCGTATAATAATTAAGTAAAGTCTTGTCACTTTCACAGAATTCAATGACTTACAATAATAATTATAAAACACATAATAATATGGACTAAAAATAACAAAAATAATTAGAAAATGGTACCAGATTTCGCAAAATAGAGATCATTTGTCCCA
This sequence comes from Kuschelorhynchus macadamiae, assembly GCA_030620095.1. Classification (NCBI taxonomy): domain Eukaryota; kingdom Metazoa; phylum Arthropoda; class Insecta; order Coleoptera; family Curculionidae; genus Kuschelorhynchus; species Kuschelorhynchus macadamiae. The sequence goes on along the minus strand of JAUTXW010002431.1, from coordinate 391,866 downwards.
GATTTCTCAAAGTAGAGGATATTTGTCGTATTTATGGAAATAGTAAGAGTACCAGAGTTCATGCACCTGAAAAAGAGAACATTCCTCTTAAAAATCGTATATCTGGTCACCCTATTTAAAGCAAACTTATATAGGTATTCACTATATCTTTATTTACAATATTTCATTACAACAATTTCAAGTTTGTCTCCCTTGTTTAATATGTGAGTAATTATTATAATTTATAGGTATGTGCATTTCACTTTCAAAGCTGCGCGTCGATCAAGATACGAATTTACATAAATGAACACATCTACCCAGTGGTGTATTTTAAATGCCGTCTTAGAGGGGGAGGCAAATATTTGATAACTAAAAAAAAGTTCTAGGTTCTCGTTGGAACAACATAAGCATGAAGACTAAACAAAACCAAGGTTTTCATGTGTTTCTGAAAAGCTTTATATAATGTAATTTTTGCTTGGGTTATTAGGTCGGGGGGAAGGGGGTGCGGGGTGCATTTGTCTCCTACACCTACCCAAACCCGAAACCCTCGTATGTTGGAATGCAGAACATGTTATATTGAAGAAAACCCCAAAACAAAAACATAGCATGCATGCCCCATTAGCTTGGTAATTTTGTTCACAAGGTCTCTTTGCTCAATACACAAGTGTAATCTACAAAGTCGATTTTTTTAAATATTTTTAGTTCTTACATTCTGGTACTCACGCACATATTATGGATGTAAGCCAGGGCAAAATATGTGATAGTTTTATAGGTCATAAAAACCGATTGATGGTTGTGTCTTGTACTAGATTTAATGCCTCCACATCTAACTGTAATAAAGGCAAATATTCAAAGCAACGTATACCCTTCTTGTCATGTAGAGATGCTAGAGAATCTTTCGATACGAAGGAGGTGCTACAGATAAAACGTTTAAACACGCATTTTAGATTTCAGAATATAAATATAGATTTTTGGATAAAAAAATCAGATTCAGCTTTTCCTGGAAGAACATTCATTCCTTTATATTACACCTGTCAATAAAATAAAGGTTGTGTTGTTTGATTGAAATTGTTATATCATTGTATAAACGGGGACTTATATGGTTAGGTATGGACAAACAATAATGGTTGTATATATATATATATATATATATATATATATATATTTGATAAATTAAAAAATAAATCAGAATTCAATGGCCGATTAAAATTAAAAACCTTTGATCAACAACAGAATCAGACATTATTACTAACCGAGAAAATAAGTGGTACTTCACAGATTGTTTTGTAATCTGTGACAATAGCTTGTACAAATTTATTTAAAACTAAAATTTCGAAGTGTCTATTTTTTACATAAGGCCCACCTCTGCCTCAGGCCCCGCCGTCGCGTCGGCAGATTTAATGATTGAAATGCAAATGCAAAGGCCACAACGCGTAAAGCTCAAATATGTTGGGGGCCGCGGGAGACATCAGCGAGAGAAATATAAAACTGAGGATCTTTTCTTTTTTTTTGTCATCATGTAAATTTTGAGTTGCGGCCGAAGGGCCCCCAAATACGTAAAACCCATTGACCGTTTTTTTGTCATCGCAAAACTTCACCTCGCCCAGATGAGCCCCAAACCATCGTAAGTAGTTAATTCGGCCTTGTTGCTTCTAGAAAAGTAGCCTCTATAGCGCAACATACGAGTCCTCTTTTAATACTCATTGTTTATAAAATTGATATAACACGGACCCTTTACCATGGAAATTAAAATACTTGAAATATTCATTTGAATAAATAAATAAAAGCTAATACGAGATTTAAATGTATAAGAGTTGTGGAATTTAAATGGTTAGCGGGTATAAGGTAACTGGTTTTATTTAATATGCATTGTTTTGATTTCGAATTTTTATTAATGTCGATTCTTGTGAATATCAATTTTCATTGAATGCAGCCACCTTGTTTCAATTTTAATTATCGGACGTAGAGCGATCTAGTGCAAAGTAGGAACAACAAGAGCAGAAATCTGTAATTTTTTAATACCCGAGTTTCTGGCTAGGCATGCGTTCGAAGATTTAAATGTGCATCTAAAATCAAGCGACTGTGTTGTGCACGACGTCATGACCAGTCGGATGTGAATAATGAAAAACATATTCGTAGGTACTCAGTAACAGTTGAAACGTGATTTATTATTGTTCGATTGGGAATACTTAGTTATTAAATCATTGGGGAATACAATATACACTCCTATATTTAAAATGCGACCACGTACAAAATTACAGAACATAATGAAAAAAAGTTAAAACGAACGTATCTAGCTCCCAACATCCTATTCCAAAACAAGCTACTCTACAATCTTTTGATGATTTCCTGGTCTAATTTACAATCAGTCATATATGGTAGAGCAATAACAACGATTTTTGACTTAGTGTTTATATTTATACCAGAATAAAGAAAACAAGGTTTCGAATTTCCCAGCTATAATTCACAGATTACCACACACTGTAATTTGTAATGGCAAATTGAAATTTCTCCTGAAAGCTGTGTGCCGGCGACATGCTCTACTGCAGGTTTTTTGGCTTCTTAAACGTGATTTTAAGTAGGCTGACCAGATTTTTTTAAAATGAAAAGAGTACATTTTGACGAAATGTAAAAATAGGTACCAGCGTATAATAATTAAGTAAAGTCTTGTCACTTTCACAGAATTCAATGACTTACAATAATAATTATAAAACACATAATAATATGGACTAAAAATAACAAAAATAATTAGAAAATGGTACCAGATTTCGCAAAATAGAGATCATTTGTCCCAGATTTCTCAAAGTAGAGGATATTTGTCGTATTTATGGAAATAATAAGAGTACCAGAGTTCATGGACCTGAAAAAGAGAACATTCCTCTTAAAAATCGTATATCTGGTCACCCTATTTAAAGCAAACTTATATAGGTATTCACTATATCTTTATTTACAATATTTCATTACAACAATTTCAAGTTTGTCTCCCTTGTTTAATATGTGAGTAATTATTATAATTTATAGGTATGTGCATTTCACTTTCAAAGCTGCGCGTCGATCAAGATACGAATTTACATAAATGAACACATCTACCCAGTGGTGTATTTTAAATGCCGTCTTAGAGGGGGAGGCAAATATTTGATAACTAAAAAAAAGTTCTAGGTTCTCGTTGGAACAACATAAGCATGAAGACTAAAAAAAAACAAGTTTTCATGTGTTTCTGAAAAGCTTTATATAATGTAATTTTTGCTTGGGTTATTAGGTCGGGGGGAAGGGGGTGCGGGGTGCATTTGTCTCCTACACCTACCCAAACCCGAAACCCTCGTATGTTGGAATGCAGAACATGTTATATTGAAGAAAACCCCAAAACAAAAACATAGCATGCATGCCCCATTAGCTTGGTAATTTTGTTCACAAGGTCTCTTTGCTCAATACACAAGTGTAATCTACAAAGTCAATTTTTTTTAATATTTTTAGTTCTTACATTCTGGTACTCACGCACATATTATGGATGTAAGCCAGGGCAAAATATGTGATAGTTTTATAGGTCATAAAAACCGATTGATGGTTGTGTCTTGTACTAGATTTAATGCCTCCACATCTAACTGTAATAAAGGCAAATATTCAAAGCAACGTATACCCTTCTTGTCATGTAGAGATGCTAGAGAATCTTTCGATACGAAGGAGGTGCTACAGATAAAACGTTTAAACACGCATTTTAGATTTCAGAATATAAATATAGATTTTTGGATAAAAAAATCAGATTCAGCTTTTCCTGGAAGAACATTCATTCCTTTATATTACACCTGTCAATAAAATAAAGGTTGTGTTGTTTGATTGAAATTGTTATATCATTGTATAAACGGGGACTTATATGGTTAGGTATGGACAAACAATAATGGTTGTATATATATATATATATATATATATATATATATATATATATATATATATATATATATATTTGATAAATTAAAAAATAAATCAGAATTCAATGGCCGATTAAAATTAAAAACCTTTGATCAACAACAGAATCAGACATTATTACTAACCGAGAAAATAAGTGGTACTTCACAGATTGTTTTGTAATCTGTGACAATAGCTTGTACAAATTTATTTAAAACTAAAATTTCGAAGTGTCTATTTTTTACATAAGGCCCACCTCTGCCTCAGGCCCCGCCGTCGCGTCGGCAGATTTAATGATTGAAATGCAAATGCAAAGGCCACAACGCGTAAAGCTCAAATATGTTGGGGGCCGCGGGAGACATCAGCGAGAGAAATATAAAACTGAGGATCTTTTCTTTTTTTTTGTCATCATGTAAATTTTGAGTTGCGGCCGAAGGGCCCCCAAATACGTAAAACCCATTGACCGTTTTTTTGTCATCGCAAAACTTCACCTCGCCCAGATGAGCCCCAAACCATCGTAAGTAGTTAATTCGGCCTTGTTGCTTCTAGAAAAGTAGCCTCTATAGCGCAACATACGAGTCCCCTTTTAATACTCATTGTTTATAAAATTATGATTAACACCACGATACACTTAAAACGATATGCCTACCCCCGTCTCTTCAGCTTTCAGCAAGAAAATTAAATTGAAGTTTACAAATATCAGATTATCTAAAGTGCTCATCGTGAGGATTCTTGAAATTTATTTTGAATAAAATAATTAATTAATTTAAAACAAAAGTTAAGAATGCTGCAAGTAAAATAATTGCAGGGGAAACTTCCATTCATATTTTATAACATTTGTTACTTGAGTTGCTAAACTAGTGCCGTCTATTGACATTTTTAGTTTTTACTTGCAATTAAAAAATACAAACCTGGTTCAGAAGTCCCTATAAAGGTAGCTAAAACCATTTTGTTCTATTATTATAGTAAATATATCCTAAATTACCATTTTTTAAATTTATCTTAACAGCTTGACGGTAAGCAACAATCCACATTTTTGAAAATGTATTATTTTGGAAATTTGTTTTTTGATTATAATTTCAATCTCGATTTCTACTGCCTGCAACTGCACAGGTAGGACGTAATAAACAGTATTGAAAATAAAATCTATAGATTCAAAATAATTAGTTTAATAATTTTAAAAACATTATATTGAAGCGTAAATTCTACAAACGTTTTTAAACGACAATGCATTATGGCCTATTTGACTTCCAGACGCTGTACATCGATGTGACGTACTTGGGCGTGAGAGTTTAAATTCGGCCCGTATCATCGTCTTTTATTAGCAAGATTATTAGAATGCAATCCAATGTTAGCGCAATACGCAAACTAACAAAGTCGGCTCATATTTCAGAACACAGAATAGCAGACCACAGGGGCTCCAGAATTTTACAAACTTTTTGCGTGCGAAGACTTCTCTTTTGTATGACGACACATTCGCAAATTAATTTGAGTTATCGAACACACTCCCGCGAACACATTATGTTTCTTTTGGGAGGCTATAGATGGCGAAACTTCCGATAATAAAATTGCATTCGAGGGGTTGTATTCAATCGAAATTGATATCAATGGAAATTGGTTTCAATGAAAATAGATAATCATAGAAATTGCTATAAATGAAAATACCATTCATAAAAATTGATAATCGTTTATATTGTTTCCTACAGAATACTACAAAGGTATTCGTTAAATATTGGATAAATATTGATATCAACAAATTTGTAAGTAATAAAATTATATTATAATAAAAAAAAATGCATTTTAATTATAATAATATAATGAAAATTGAATTAATTTTGTAAAGACCTATCCAAATATCCTGATATACATTTTAATAGCTAAATCAAATTAATTGATTGTTAAAAATCTATATGAAGGCTTTGGCTCTGGATGTTCTACTAAGGATTCAGTTAAAATTACATTTTTATTATAATTTTATAAAATAAATTGCTATAATGAAGTCCCATTCAATTTAAATTAATGCCGGGCATATAGCAGACTAAAAAGTAAAACGGCGTTCCATATAGTACATACCTTGTAAAAATTAAATGGAGTCCTTGCAATTACAAATTTATAATTTATACGTATGTATAGCGCAAAAATCACAGTAGCGGGGGGGGGGGGGGTAAGACCGCTGTTGCCATATCAGTGGAATATCATTCATATATCGAAAAAATGACAGCCGTGGCTGGCGTGGGGAAAAACTTAATTTTGAGCGTTTCAATTGAACCAAAATAAACTGGTCGCTACATTCCTTTAGAAGTTAGCACAAAAGTAAATTCTATTTGTGTTAAGGCTTTGAGCCTACGTACCGGTATTAATTATAATGTCCGATTATTTTTTCGTGGTGGGCCTTACCAGCTAACGCTTTGGTTCGCATCAAGATAAGCATTTTCGACAGGAGAGATTTATTAACCTGGCATGCGTCCAGAAAGATGCAAATATTTCTTCGAATGCTTTAAAGGGCGATCAAAGTGATCTTTCGAAAATTGAAATAAATTCTACGGATCCTGCCCAAATTTGTACAAGGTTCTAGAAGGTTAACTTAATTTTAATAATAAATTGTTGTAAGATTTTTATATTTTGCGGGGTATTTAAAGTAGTGTTGTTGATTTTAGTACAAAAACGGTTTGTTGCGCTATAACAATTCGATCCGGTAAAAAAAGTTTAATAGTAGCTAGTTTCAATTGTGTTTTCTAAATTATACTATGTATATAAAAAATAGTTTTGGGGAATGTTAAGGTGCACAGTTTAAAATTATTTTTGAGTGTATAGGCTGGTTCAAAAAAGTGTGGCAGACACAACGTAAGTTTTTTTTTAATGGAACATCCTATTTTTTTTATTTATTTTTAGATTATGCGTAACATTATATATTTTTTTTATTAATAATGTGATTAATCTGCTACTTTTTCTAATATTTCATTTTTTTAAATACTAATTTTCAGTTTTGTAAAATTGTGAAATACTCATAATTGGTACGAGTGTTCTATAGAGATGAAAATAAAGATATATGTAAAGAAATTTGAGCTAGATGCCACAGGGTGTTCAAAATAAACTTACACATTTCGACCATTTTAAATTGAAAAATATCGACTTTTTTTTATAGCTTTCATTAAATATGTCATATACCTATTTTTAAATTTGTGATTTATTTTGAGTTTTTCAATTTTTACCCCTGTTTTTAACACACTTACGCTATAACATTGTAGTTCCCCTGACAAAACAAAAATGTCGGCATTTCCAATATTTGACATGTCTATTAAGCAAATAAAAATAGTTTCATTTGTTAGAGTAAGTGACATATAAAGGTAATAGTTACGGATTTTCCTAATCATTCATTCATCACTTTTATGTGGAACTACACTAAGAACTTCAAGACCGTGATTTTTTGAATGACGAGTAAACTTTTGTACTATCTTAAATGAAGCAACAGAAGTCGATCCAAAATAATATTTTCGGGGAATTTCAAGAATTTTTAAACGATCGTTACCGATAAAAATGGATCGGTAGGGATAGATTCATTCAGTGCCCCCTCGTGCATGTAACTTAACATCTTTAGCCTTCTTTTTGAGGCGTTACATTGAAGATCGGTTTATATGAATCCCTATGTCATAATAGTTAAATATTAAGTAGTTAATATTAAAATTATTATCAACTTATTTGTTTATTTTTACTATAGCGTAAGTGCATTAAGAACAAGGGTTATATTTGAAAACTTCAAAACTATTGAAAATAGATATATTATGACATTCTCAAAGAAAGTTAAAGAATTTGGCAAAATCCTTCAGAAAAAACAATAATATACATGGTGTGCTATTTAAAAATGTCGAGATTTTTCAATTTGAAATAGTCAAAATGTATACACTTATTTTGAACACCTTGTAGCATCTAACTCAAATGTCTGTATACATATATATATATATATATATATATATATATATATATATATCTATAGAACACTCTATAGAACACTCGTCCCAATTATGTTCTACTTCAGAAACAATGACGCTTTTGGCAATTTTTACAAAAATGAAAAACTACTACTATTTTTAATGAAAAAACTTTCTTAATTCCCGAAACAAATAAAATAATGAACTTTACTCTATCGCATACTCATCCTTTACATTATAATATGAGACATGTCGAATAAAATTAAGTTTTTTTTGGTGTCTGCTCTCAACTGCAGCAAAATTATTGTTTAAACAATTCTTCGCGAGATAAACAAATGGCCATAACTTGTTAACAAATGAAGTCACAGCTCCAAACTTTTCCACAAATCGCGTAAGCCAAAAATGAAGTTTCAAATCTATATGTTGCAAATTGCATAAGTTATAGACATTGGCAAATGCGCTTTTTGTTGAGGGTTTTTCACGATTTTCTCAAAAATTAATCAACGCTTTTTCACAGGACACATCTCAAAAGAGAGGATTTCCAAATCCCTACAACTTTTAAGGATGTAGTTTTTTCATAGAAAGTAGGATAGTAGAGTATTTTAATAGAGAGGGAGAAATTCAATTTTCGTCACTTTAGGCCATTGTTTATATATTTTGTTATTAAGGGCAAAACTGTTACTCAAAATATTGTATTATTATCTAAAATACCTATATGTTCCAAAATTCACGTTGATTGGTTAAATATAAGTAAGATTGGCCTCAGGCAGACAGACAAATACATTTACATAAAAATTTGCAATAATTAGTCATTATAAAATATTCTCATTTACGATTTATCGATTTTTTCAAAAGCTGCACTCAACGGTTTTAAATATTTTCATCTTCAAATTAATAAAAAAAAACTACGCCTATGCTCCGAAATCGTTTCCGATTTAAGGAAAATTAGCATCACTCATCCCAGTCAAGACTTACACACGATCTGGACTACCGAGCGTCTTCAAAAGATAAACAAAGAGATGAGAAGTGGGTGACAGATATTCTGTCTATCGGGGAAATTGAGGAGATCCATATTGTAAACTGTCAGAGAATTTATTATAAACAAATTAGGCAGCGTTAATTTATTAGTGTCTTTATTGTTTTCAACTTTTTTGAAGTTCTAATAACGGATCTTTAGGTTTTTCTGAACTAAAAGGCATGTGTTTGTTGTCAGTCAAAATCGACGTTATAAAATTCTTTCTTCCCTCTTAAGATTGAATTTCATATGCACATAAGTATATACTTATCTTCACACCCGCAAGTTGTCCTAAATTGGAAAGAAACATATTAATTTGAAATTTTAATTAATATTAGTTGTGCTTAGAAGCAATATCATTTTAATAAGGTTTCAAATCAAACCTACTCTTAATAAGTTCTCTTTATTATTTATATTATCTATTTTTTATGTTCATAACCAAAAGCTTAACTTAGGTTGTACTAATATTTTAATATTCTATTTTTTGATGCCCGAAGATTTAGTGAAAGCAAAGATTATATACACGGGTGGTGTTGGAAGGCTGAAGAGGCGTCGTTTCTTTTCACAAATGTTTAAACGAATTGCCTAATAAACTAGCAAAACAATTAAAATAATGGAAAAAATGCTTTATTTACTTATTTTCCGAATTATTTTATTTTCTTGCTTATTATTGCATTCTATCATACAATTACGACATGAAAAAGTCGGTAAATTTTCTTTAACAGGAACTTCCCTCGTTATGAGTCTTTCCTTTTATTAGGAATAGTGAAGTATGATGAGTATGATCCAATTTAGTTCAGTACATAGTCATTAAATAACACATAGACACTATATTTTCAAACATTTTTATTGGGCGCCGTTTTGTTCCATCATATTGGATTCCTACCAATATTTTACCTGATTCTGCCTATGCCATATTTGATTTTTGGGCATAATTTAAAACAAATTCAGTAAGTATTTTTTACATTAAGACCATTTTGTTACGTCATGTCGAATTTGTACTAGATTATCCCTTTAGCACATTCAACTAGTTAATATTTTTTTGCGTTGAATAAAAAAATATATATTAGACCGCCATCTTGAATTTGTACCACAACTTTAGCAGTTTATCTCTATACCAAACTTAATGCTTGCACACATTTTGAAATTAATCTAATTAGTAGTTTTTCAGGTCGTTTTTAATATTTCATTAAGCCGCCATTTTTTTTGCAATATTATATTCATACCGACATGTTACCAGTTCATTCTTATGCAACACTTGTTTTTTTTGTTTGTTGAGGAAACTGGATTATTGGTTTTATTATTAATATTTTTTTACAACGTTTCTCTAGGCCGCCATCTTGTTCCGGCATATTCGATTTTTACCAATATATTACCAGTTCATCCCCATAAGAGCCTTAATTTTTGACTAAAATTTGAAGTCACTCTGATGAGTAGATTTAAGCTATGCCGCGAACTGACACAGTAGTTTTTTCAGGCTCAATTTTTAAATATTTTATTAACCGCCAGTTTGGATTCGTACCAAAATTCTACCTGTTGATTCCTATGTACTTGATTTTTGTGCAATATTTGAGATAAATTGTATAGGTAGTTTTCTAGTTTTTAAAATATCACTAGGCCGCCATATTCGATTTTTACCAAAATTTTAACAGGTCATCTCCTATATAACCCTTAATTTTTGACGAAAATTTAATATAAATCATGCATGTAAGTAATTTTTTAGCTATGCCGTGAAGAGACGGAGCGACAGTCAGACCGATGGAATTGAGAAAATATTTTTTTCGGCTTCTAGTGATCTTGAAACGAAAAGATCTGAAATAAATCTCGAAGGGTGATTTTTTCGCGATTACAATACTTCCCTTATACCAGAAAAGTAAAATTATTTGGCCGATATTTTGTTCCGCCATCTTGAATTCGTACCATAATTTTACCAGTTTTTTTTTAAATTAGTCTAGTACGTACCTAGTTCTTTGGGACCGATTTTTTAAATATTTTAATCTGCCGCTATTTTGTTCTGCTACCTAATATTCATACCAAAATGTTACCAATTCATTCCTATGTAAACCAACATTTAAATATAGTTAAAAGCGCAGAAAGTTTAGGTCTCGTTTTGGATTCACATCTTCGATTTAGTTCTCACATTTCTTATATCCTTAAAAACATATCGCTCTCTCAAATCGCTATAGCCGCACAGACATTATCTTGAACAATCTATTAAAAAGAGCTCTGTGATTCATTAATATTATCAAATTTTAATCATTGCGATCATATATATGATCCGTGTTTGGACAATTATGATTTACGTAGAGTTCAAAAAGTGCAGAATAGCTGTATTCGATTTATATTAGGTATCGAAAGAACAAAGTATCTCACAAACTTAAAGAAATTTCATAGTTAAATATGTATAACAGACGTAAGCTGCATGCCTTGTGCTTTTATTATAAATTACTTCCATTTAAATCGCCTTCATATCTTTATAACAAAATCACTTTTCCCACGGACGTACATCATTCGAATTAACGCAGGAATACCTTAACAATTCCACGTCATAAAACTGAAATATTTAAAAGATGTTTCTCCTATAACATTGCTTTAAATATAAATTCGTTATCTCCAGATTTATCACAAATATCACAATCGTCTATTTTATTACAAAGTTTTAAAAAGAAAATGACTATTCGGTTACTCAATTCTCAGTAGCGCTTTTGAAAAACTCTAAACTTCATCCACCTTTCTTTGTATTTCTGTCCCCCCCTTTTTTTGCTTTTTTCTTTTCTTCTCTTCATTTACTAATAATGTAATCTTAGTACAATTATGTTATTTATTTATTATTTAGCTAATAAAATGTATTGTTTAGTTTATAACCGCGTTGGTAGAATCTGGACTACAGAACTATGATTTACATCTTTGCATTTTTATTTGTATACATATGGTAATTAATAAACGTTATTATTATTATTATTATTATTATTATTATTATTATTATTATTATTATTACTTATTGAATTAATTTAAAATTATGCTCAAAATTAAGTGTGGCATAAGTAGAAAGTGGTAAAACATTGGTAGGGACTCAATATATTGTAACAAAATGGCGTCCCAATAAAATTGTTTGAAAAGTTCCTAAATAACTATGTACTGAACTAAATTGGTTCACACTTCAGTATTCCTAATAAAAGGAAATGTTCATAATGAGGGAAGTTCCAGGTAAAAGAAATTTACCGATTTTTTAGCTATGCCTCGAACAGACAGACAGACAGACCGACGGAATGAGAATTGAAAAAATTGGAATTGAGAGAATAAAAAAAATATGTAAAACTGTAGCCCTATATAATTGACAACTCGTATTCATCACTATCACGTTTTTCTGAGCAATGTTTGAACAACTCTTCAAAAATGTCTGCCCTTGTATCTTCATGGTAGTCTAAGCAGAACTCTTTAATATTCTTTGCAGGAAGCCGCAAGCAATTTGTTGTTGAAATATTTGTTAAGTGATTGTGTTTCATTAGATACCTTCATGATAAAACATAAAATGATGTCATAATATACAATTATGCACCACTTAGGGTTTTCACTTGTCGTAAAATTATAAACAGGAGCAATCCAGAAAAAAATTAAGGCCGTGGTCCCTGTGTCGACTTAAGCAGGGTCAAACATTTCATAGGACTGCCTCTGAAATTTTTGTCCTGCTTAAACTGACACAGAATTTTTGAGTGAATGATGTTCTATTATAAATATGTTCATCCTTCAATATTTCTAAAAACAAAATACGAAAGCGTAGACGGGATTCTATTTTCATAATTTAAATTATAGTCTGAAATATAAATGTGTGTCCCTTCTACGCTTTCCTATAAAAAGGTTTAATAACATATTACGTGAACTATATCTAAAATTCTGCCAGCTTGAAGTTACTCAGATTATTAAAAATAAAATAAAGTTCAGGGTTGGAATGATTATTCATTTTACCCCCATACTGATTTTTCGGTGCTTTTTACACGGAGGCAATAAATAAGCGATTCAGCCCAGATTTTCATACTATTGAATATTCTAGAGCTTGTGAAACGAAGAGATATAAAATTAATATATATATATATATATATTATATATATATATATATATATATATATATATATATATATATATATATATATATATATATATATATATATATATATATATATATATAGTGTTTAGAAGCAAAAAAAACTACCACTTCTCTTAAGGGTCAGCAAATTCAGACACTTACCGTAAAGAAAATATTGGGGGGTTATTGCCGTTCTGTCCATTTTGTCATCCAGTATTTATTCACTGACATACAAATCTAAAAGGTTTAACATATTAAAACTGGGGACTAAAAAAAGGTCCTAGGCTCTTGGCAAAGAAAACTGTTTAAATAATGAGCTGCTTATTAGATATATTATCACCGATAAGACAATATTTGGCTAACATGTCAAAATTGTGGGGAGTGTGCTCCGTATGTCCGTAACTGAGCCGATTTTTAGAGTATCGGATATTTTAAAGAAGTGCGTGGGGGCAAATGAAGAGATATAAAATTTAGAAAATATATATATTTAATAGTATTTAGGAGCATTTAACCTACATATTACCATTCTTAAGGATCAGCAAAGTTTTTAACAAGTCAGCAAAATTCACCTGCTCAGTAATACTGGGTCATGGTTTGGTAACCACAATCGAGTATAAGTCTGTCTGAACCCATATAATTTATCAGCTGTGGCGTAACTACAAGTGTTTGCCCCCCTTGCAGGGTTCGACTAAATGCACGTACAGAAAATATGTGATGACAAAAATACTGTTATGAAAGAATGCAACCGCAAAAACAGCGTACCTATACTTTGTGAATTACATAGAATTACAAGAACGGTAGAACAGGAAACTAATGTGCCAAAATCAACAGTACAGAGAGTTTTAAAAAAGAATAAGTACCATCCATACAAACCCATAATAGTACAAGGACTTAAGGAAACTGATTTTCCAAGACGACTACAGTTCTGTGAGTGGTATACTAGGAGATGTAATCAAAATCCTGATTTTGCAAAATAAAGTCTTGTGGTCCGATGAGAACAGGTTCACGAATTGTGGAGTCTTTAATAGGCACAACCGTCGTCATTGGGCTGTGCAAAATCGTCATGAAGTGGTCATGGATCATTGGTAAGTTAATCTAACCAATCTTTTTTAAATAGGCACCAAATGATGGTCAAATAATAATCTTTTTTTTTCGTTTAGTTCTTTAATGATATTAAAAGAGTACAATCTAATAAAAAAAAGTAAAACGTTCTACTCTAGTCACTCAGTCTCACTGAAATAAATTGATTTAGTATTTCCGATATTAATATACAATACCAACAAAATAATTTATTACGGCTATTACTTCCCGCTAACCAAATATGTTTTTCTTTTCCATAATAAAGCTGAATAGGTTTCAATTGTATACAAGCTCATTCATTACGGGATGTTTCGATAATTATTTTTGGAAAGAAAATATCTACTTTTTAATAAAGATAACTTTCCCTTTATAATTTATAGTTTCTACTACCACCGGGCCGACCCTGCCGCCTTTGACTGTTGGGCACCTATTTATAAATTATTAATCATTTCAGGAACTTCACTTATTGGACCATTTTTATTTGACTACAACCTAAACGGGCAGAGGTACCTAGAGCTTTTGCGAAACCAGGTTGTACCAGCCTTACGAGCTATTCTAACGAAAGATGAATTAAGAAGAACTTGGTTTCAACAAGAGGATGTCCGGCTCACAATACCATTCAAGTCAGGAACTTCTTAAGAGAGCAGTATGACGAAAGAATAATTTCTTTAAATGGTCCAATATCTTGGCCTCCTAGATCCCCTGACCTATCGCCCTTGGATTTCTACCTCTGGGGTCACACGAAGAACGAAATCTATGAATTTGATCCCCCAGTGACCATAGAAATCCTGAGACAAAGAGTTCTGGACACATTTAAAAATATTAACAGAAATACACTTACCAGGGTGGTACGAAAAACAGTCACCAATTGTCAAAAATGTCTCGATGCAAATGGACGTCATTTTGCAGATTTGTAAATTAATGTTACCCACTTACAAAGTAGTTAAAGCTCATTTAGATTTTTTAAGTCGTTATTTACGTTCATGTTGTATTAAAAATTCAATGCGTTCAATACATTACTTACTTCTTAATGTAATCTTGTGACAAATAAATCATGGCCTTCTTTAAAAACATTGAAACCTAACTTTACGAAGTGTAATATTTCGACGATACTAAAATCTTTAATGCATTTGTGAGACATCACTAGACTGGAAATTTTAGGCTTTTTCCAAAAATCGAAAAATCCAATATGGCGGCCATAAGAAAAATTAAAGTTGAGGCGGGTTGCGGGTTAACAAAAAACAATGAAGACGTGTCGTATACGCCATCTTATTTGTCTTAAAAATATGTCCAAATAATGTCATATTTTGGCAGCTGTCAAATTTACCGTTCTGGATATACTGGTCAAAAACGAAATCCGCCATTTTCGGTTTTCCCCGATATTTCCAAAAACAATTGATCGATCGTAAATCTGAAGCCGGATATCGAATGCAATAAGTTTCCTGATTACCGGCAGTGTAACTTTACAACTTAAGAAAATTACGGGGAATTCGGCCAGGAAATGTCTTTATTAACGTTTGGATGTTTCAAGCTTTCGAAAAATTTTTATTTCTTCGTCCTTAAAATTTAAACAATTAAATTTAGTTAATAATATTAGTAATACATGCATCTAGACTTACATATAATAAAAATGAAAAAGACTTATATTAATTTTGAGAAAAATGCTTGTTTAAAGCAGATATTTCTATACGTAGAATGTTGATGTCAAACGTCAAATGACAATACATAATTTTTTTTTGTTGACAAAAAATTCAAGTTTAAAATTTACAGGTTAAGAGAATGTTCATATTTGAAAAAATATGTTTAAATTTTAGATAAAAATAGTACGAGTATGTATAGGAAAGCAAACTTTAGAATCATTAATATAATTAATTATAATTGTTATTATTACCACTATTATCATTATTAGAATATTTTGTTTCATATAAAAATAAAATATATGAGTAAATTGAACTTAAATTTTCGATATCGTTTTTTTATTCATGTGTGGCCAGTATCAATTATATGTTCTGATAGTGCGCAAAATATTTTGTTTAATCTTGCGTCACTATGCTTTCATTTTTAAATTTTTTTATAATTTATGGACATAAATTCTGAACATAAGTCATTGATCCAAAAAAAATCTAGAAAATTTAAATCCTGAAACTGAAAATTTAAGTTCAATTTACTGTTATATTTTATTTTTAGAAGAAAGAAAATTTTCCCATAATGATAATAGTGGTAATAATAACAATTATAATTAATTATATGAATGATTTTAAAGTTTGCTTTCTTATACATACTCGTACTATTTTGACCTAACATTTAAACATATTTTTTCAAATCTGAACATTCTCTTAACCTTTAAATTTTAAACTTTAATTTTTTTGTCATCAAAGAAACAAATTATTTATTGTCATTTGACGTTTGACATCAAAATTCTACGTATAGAATATATACTTTAAACAAGCATTTTTCTTAAAATAACTATGTCTTTTTCGTTTTTGTTATATTTAAGTCTAGATGCATATATTACTAATATTATTAACTAATAAAACATTAATAAAGACATTTCCTGACCGAATTATTGATTTTCTTAAGTTATATACATGTATGAAGCGTCTTTTTTTCGGGATTGACAGTTAAACTTCCCTCCCCAGACCAGTTTTACCCTTGTTTATGTATCTATAAACCACGGTTTTACTTATAAACTTATAACTATTTTTTTTCGGTTGTCCACTTCTTTTCTCCGCTGCTTGATTGCGAAACTTTGCAAAAGGAAAAAAAGCTCAAAAGTAATGTCTTTATACGCCAGAGAGCCTAAAAATATTTTGTTTTTGGGCCGTGATCTAAATATCATAACGAATAAACCCCGTAGACTGTGGAGTATTTGCCGTTAACTACGGCAGAGTCCTCGTTTGATAACGGTGTGCACTAAATTTTTATAGATTTTAAGAATTCGGTAGGAGCACATGTTAAGTAGATTTCTATGCCAAAGTTATAAATATGCGCCCCATCGATTTCTGTAAATGTTAAAGAGCGGATAGTAAACTGTACTCAAATAATATTTTATTTTAGCACATTTTAGCTACTCGCCGCTAGATGGTACTGAGTAACATTTTAATTATAAAATTTTAAATTACATATTGCTTTTAGAAAATAGCATACCCAGACATACTGAATTTGCTTGCACCATTTCTTACAAAAGTTGTCTAAAATAATTGGTGTTATTGGGTATAACAAAAAAAAATGTTTTTAAATCTGTTCAGATTATTTGTTGCGTTTAGATTGACAAACAAAAATTTTTTTTTGGCTTTTTCGCAACTGAATAAAAATATTTAACTTTAAATTAATTGAAGCAAATATTTAATAAAATTACATACCTCAACATGTAGACTAGTCTGTCTACGGAATGTTTCGATACATAATATAAACAATATTATTTAAACAAGCATAAGAAATTATGTCATTTACCTTAAGTTTTTGTAGACACATAGTAGTTGTACAAATACTTTCATCCTATCGGGACTCAGTGCGCCGATCGTAAGAGAGAAACATTAAATAATAGAAAAGAATTGATTTCAAAATTTTAAAATGTGTCAGTTTGTTTGACATGTACCTAGATATGAAAAAAATGATAGTTTGCACCCATCTATAATGTTATTTTTAAATGTGTTCAGATTATTTGTTGTGTTTAGATTGACAAACAAAAATCTTTTTTGGCTTTTTCGCAACTAAATAAAAATATTTAACTTTGAATTAATTGAAGCAAATATTTAATAAAATTACATACCTCAACATGTCAACTTTTCTGTCTACGGAATGTTTAGATACATAATATAAACAATATTATTTAAAATTTTGAAATCAATTGTTTTCTATTATTTAATGTTTCTGTCTTATGATCGGCGCACTGATGAGTCCCGATAGGATGAAAGTATTTGTACAACTACTATGTGTCTATAAAAACTTAAGGTAAATGACATAATTTCTTATGCTTGTTTAAATAATATTGTTTATATTATGTATCGAAACATTCCGTAGAGAGACTAGTCTACATGTTGAGGTACGTAATTTATTGCTTCAATTAATTTAAAGTTAAATATTTTTATTTAGTTGCGAAAAAGCCAAAGAAAGATTTTTGTTTGTCAAAAAAAATGTTTGTACTGAATATATTATTTGCAGATAAAAATTGATAAAACGATTCCTTCTTGCTATGGTTTCTTATTCATTACATGATTTTTGAATACCAAACATTCAGGTTATTAAATGTATCTTGGCCATGATGATCTTTAGGGACATAGAAGTAGTAATTTCGGGTATGTGATACTTATTTCCAGGGACGCGCAACATGTGCCACCGTCGGAGGATTCTTCACGCAAAAATAAAAGTAAAAGTTCCATATCAACTAGGGTTGCCAACCATACTGTTCTATTAAAAATGCAAAATACTGTTTTTATGATCGCTGTTATCCGGATCCATAAAACCTATATAAAAAGTAAAGGTACAAATTTCATTTCAGAAAGAAATGTAAAATAGCTTGCCAAAAAAACTCAGACATAATTTAAATATTTTGCCAACAATGCATAGCTGAAATCTTTCTATTCTGAGACGTTCGTCAAATGCTGACAATTCAGTTTCCTTTTTCCAGGGCAAGATTTCCAGACGAAGCCTCCGTCTTCACAGATGCATCCAAGGGAGATGATCGAACAGTGGGAATTGGCATATGGGGTCCCAGCTTAATTTTTCAAATAGACTTCCAGAATTTTTGTCAATCTGCTCTGTTGAGATTTATGCCATCTTTACTGTCCTTGAACTAATAGAGAATTTTAGATTGACCAATGTGGTAATATTGTCAGACAGCTGAAGTGCATTGGAAAATATTAGTATCAGTTGTAAGCCCACCGATGATCACATTACAATCGCAAACAAGACAAAAATGGATGGAATGAGAAATGGGGACTTTAGAATATCTTTGGCTTGGGTTCCAAGCCACACGGGAATAATAGGGAACGAAATAGCGGATACACTGGTAAATCTGAGAAGACAGAGGTCAGAGCTATTACGAATATTAAAATGGATTATATAGAATTTATCCCGTCATACAAACAACTTTCTGTCTCACCAAGGGAACTCTCTACGGAGAAATTATACAAACACTGTATATCAAACCCTGGTTTACAGCATCAAAACACCTGCGAAGGAAGGAAATGGTTCAGAATCAGAAGCGATCACTTAACAATGCTGACTCATCAGACTCGGAATCGTCGATAGCCCAGATTGCGAATGTGGAGAGTCGGGTTCACTACCTCATATCCTTTTGGATTATCCCCTATATCATCAGGCGTCCCTCTTTCATACAATTTCCTACAACGGGATTTAGAAACTGGTCCAATTAATCCGTCTTGCCTAGCCAATCACCCTATTCCTGTAGCTGAGAGCATTTGCAATTTCTTGAAAATATGTGGATTGAAAGTTTGATAATATATATACTGAATTCTTTTAGCCTCAGCCAATAACGGTAAGGGCCCTCCCTGACCCACTTTACCGTGGATCCTTGTTGTTATTTACACAAAGGGAACCATCAAAACGTCCGTATAGTCACAGCAACTTAAAGACGTTAAACAGAAGAGTCAGTCAGTCATTCGTAGAGTGACAAGCATGAACATAACCTTTTTGTATTCATTTTCGTTCAAAAAAGTAAAATACTGGTTTGGTGATTGTGTGTAATAAGAAACATGGAACGCCACCGATTTTTTTATACTTTGCTAGCATAATTATGAAGGCTATTTAGCTCCTGTTAAAAGTTACCTCTTGATATTTTGTCGATTTCGATCTCTTTTATGAGAAAAATGCAATTTAATTTATATAGTGTACTCAAGATCTTTTTTTCTTAAAATAAATTCTCCTTAGTTTAAATTATTTATCTGAATGAGATTACGTAAAGTGCTGAAAATGGCCACTATCAGCTTTATTACAAGCCCTTAATCATTGGCGCAAATATCTTCTTACTCTGGCACAAATACGAGGATTTTGCCGAACTGTTAGCAATGCCTTTTCAATGCGTTGAAAAAGTCCTTCAAATGTTTTTACTGGCGTCTTGTATACGAGCTCCTTTAAATGACCCCACAGATAAAAATCCAAAGGATTCAAGTCAGGGGATATTGGTGGTCGTTCTACTGGACCGCCACGGCCAATTCATCGATACCTGTATGTTTCCGAGAGGTACTCTCTAACATAAACCGCAAAATGTGCTGGTGCTCCATGGTATTGAAACTACATTCTATTTCTTATTAATACGGGTAAAAATTCGAGCAGATCATTTATCGAAAAAAAAAATTAAATATGACACATGATAGACTAAGTAGCATTAATATCCAATAATACCAGCCCATTTACAGAAAACTCATGCTACGAGTTTCCTATTCTTAGTAAAAGGGGATTTCCCTCAGACCAGTTGTGCAAGTTCTGGAAATGTATTATTCCCTTTCTTGTAAATGTTGCTTCGTCTGTAAAAAGAACACAACGAGAGAAATATTGGTCGTATTTCAACTTAATTAAAAACTACTGGCAACATTACGGTCTAGGCCCATAATGGCTCGGGAAAAGTTCTTGAACTCGTCTGTAGTGGTATGGTTTTAATTGTTGCTTTCTTAAAATTCTGTGTTCAGACAAAGCGAAAATTATTCTTATTTCGTTAAAAACGACTCTGGTACTTGCAGCGGTGTTATATTCCACTGCACTGAGTACTGCTTCCTCAACCAGAGCTGTGAAAGTTACCTCAAAAAAGTATCTAGTTACTTTTAAAGTTACTTTCCGAAAATGTAACTAGATACTCGAAGATACTAATCATTTTATGAAAAATCGTAACTAGCTCTTTGTTACTTTCTAAAAGTAACTAAATATTTCAACTAAGTTACTTTGAGAGTAACTAGTTATTTTGAGAGTAACTAGTTATTTTGAGAGTAACTAGTTACTTTAAAAGTAACTAATTTCTTTTGAAAAATAACTAGTTACTAGTAACTATTTACTTTTAAAGTATCTAATTAAGAAGTTACAGTATCAACTTATTTTCAAGGTAACGTGGTTAAAATATCTAGTTCAATGTCAAGTTACCTTGGAATGACTCCCTTACTTCGGAAGCAACTAGTTTTTCGTTTTACCTCTGAAGGCACACTCCAGAATTATTACGTACCGTAAGAGATTCAACATCGAGCAGAATATACAAAAAAGTTAGGCATATTTGGGTTCATTGAGATATCGTTATATGAGCGTTGATATTATTTTGAAAACTTCCAGTGATATCCGACAAAATCCGGAGTTTTCAATTTTTCTATGTATTTTTTGTGACCTTTTTTTTCTCGGATACGTGTAATCTAACATATTTTTAATAATAGCTTCTTTGAGATTAACTAGTCACTTCAAGTATCTAGTTACTTTTAAAAGCAACTTGCTACTTTTAAAGTAACTAGTTACTTCAAAAGTATCTATATTTACTTCGAAAAGTAACTATAGATACTTTTGAAGCAAAAAGTTACTTTCAAAAGTAAAAGTTAGTTTACAAAAGTATCTATATTGTAGTTACTTTTTTCCCAATTTTAAAAGTAATTTAGTTACCCGAAAAGTATCTTTTTCATCAAGTTACTCACAGCTACAGCTTTATTTTCGTTGGTATCTTCTGCGTCCAGAACTTAATTTTAAAAGTTTTAAGATGCCGATTTCTGTTAAACGTCTGCGGATATATCAGAGCATATTTTTGGAGTGCTGTTCGTTCGGGATATCTGTCATGATAAATTCTCGCTACTTCTCTTCCATTTGACTCGCTTCACCATAAACTATAATAACATATCGGTTAACTCAGCCGAGGTATAATTGACGTAAGGCATTTTATAGACAAGTAATATTTAATAAAAGCAATAATCCCCGTAACACGGAAAAATTAAACTTTTAGAACTAAGAACGCAACAAACTACTGAACACTAAAATCTAAGAGCGAAAACACAAAACTAGTTATTTGCTAAACTTAAAAATATCATACGACAGTATCTAACACTTTGACAAGTAAATGAGAGTAACCTAAGTAATCTAATTTTTTAATTTAACCCAGATCAAGGCGTACTAGATTTCTTGTGGATTAATATCAAGCTTGACTTACTAGAGGTTAATTAAATTGCAATTTTCTCATAAAGGAGATCGAAATCTACAAAATATCAAAAGGTAATTTCTAACAGGCCCTAAATAGCCTACGTAACTATGCTAAACAAAGACAAAAAAGTCAGTGGCGCAACTGTTCTTTTTTAGAAAATTATTGCAGCAACATCCCATTCTCACGCCCCTGGTGAAGCTGTCCACACATTTTTATCTGTGAAATGTATGCTAGTTTAAATAACTTTCTTCCTCCAAATTTTATTCGCATTGCTACATTTGCTACAGAAATTTGTTTTGAATCAAAAAAATTGAAAACCATGTATCTTAGAAACGAAGCGAGATCGGACTTTTAGTTTTATTTTTAGGTGACAAATCTTCCCACGAGCGATGACACAGGTTTTTTAAAACACACGGTACATAAGTAACCAAATACAATGGTTTGCGAACAAAATATTTATATATTTATATATATTGTGCTTTAATATATTTGTTAAAACTGGTTTGCATATCCTTGTTATAGTCAGGCAGTCGTAAAGTTGTCCTGGGGGACGCTTCCCCCCAATTTGTCCTATTGGTTGTATTGTAATATTCAACATTTGGCGACTAAACATAAAAAAAGTTCGTTGCTTTTGGTTAACACCCACGGAAATCAGCGACGACTATAAAAACGATTCCTACTTTTTGTGAGCGAATAAAATAATTGTGGCTTTCAAAGCCTAGTAATCTCTTATAAAATGATTTTGCTTGTGTTATTAACTCTGGGGGGGGAGGCATTTGCTCCTTTTGCCTTCCCTAAATACGTCACTGACCTGATGGTAACTTTGCAAAGGCTTGAGTTTTTCCACCTTCTGATTGCCGAAAAATATATTTTGCCTTATTCATAGTTAGTTTTGAACAGTCAAAAATGGAATAAATAGATAGCTACACAACAATAAGAAAATTTAATTTAGTCAACATTGAGGTCATTCGTAATTTCTTAAAAGTTATAATGTTGAAAGTGACATATGCGCATGGGCGGCTTTACATAAAGTCAAGAGGGCCGAAGGCCCCTCCTGTATTTTGGGAAATGATCTCTAATCGTTGAGTTTACATACTAAAGGCGCGCATGTATCCAAATATTACTGCTCGTACCAAAGTTTACAGAATACTTATTTTGAAAGTTTACAGATATTTTTTCAGTAAATTTTGCCTATGCGGGAAATTGTTTTAATTGTTGTTTTAAGTATCAATAAATTAAATCCGATAGACGAAAATATGAAAATTGGCAGCTATTGCCGGTTTTCATATTTTTATTTCATGTATCTAGGTCATTAAGGAAGCGTTTGCGCCCGTGGCGTGGAAATAAAAACACGAGTCGTTAGGCGAGGGTTTTTGCACGCTAAGGGCGTGAATCGCGGTTTATGTCCAAGATGAATACAATGTTTTAGGTCCGATGCGGTACTTAAAAAATATTTTTCAACCAAAAAAAAATTTGGGAGAACTTGGTACCAAACTGGGTACGTCCCCTTACTTTTCTAAAGGTAGTGTAGTGTAATGTATTGTGAAATACTGAAAAAATAACATTGTGCAATAAAAAAAATGTTCCGTCTAGGTACTATATATAAGCACCGCTAAAAACATAAACGTTTGTTTCACATGTAAACACAATAATATTGTTTTCTTTTTTTGTTCGTTAAATGCGTAACACAATATATATCTACAGATTTGTGCACTTCTTCTGTGGTTTTAGGTTGAGGACACTTTACCACTTTTCAACACTTTGTCCTTGGAAAATGTAAAATTTTCCGAAACGGGCAACACACTTCCAGGATCACTTGTTATAAAGGATACCGACATTACTTTTAATAAGAAGTAACTTTAGCTTTCAGCGCCGAAATATGAATTTCAGCGATACTGGAATCCCATCCGAGATATTATTATTACTTTTTGGAATTGCCTATGAAATTTCCATATAGGGTTTTATCCAGAGATCCAACGGTTACAAATGTTCTTTCTATAAAATTTTCTGGTCCGCCCAATTTACTTATGGCGATATAGAACCCTTTCGGATAAGTAGATAATGAAGACGCGTTCGCTGTTTATTCGTTGTTTAAGTGTCATCTCTAAGAGTAAATCATTTATCCTAATTGGTCGATAAATCAGTTTTGGGAAAAGGAGTGACAAGATTATTTGTATTCACTTTTATAGTTTTTGGAAATATAACATCAAACCCCGAAGATGTTGATTGTTTAAGTTTATCTAAATTTTTAGATATCTCTGTTTCTAAATGTAAAATAAAAACATATTAGTTAGTATACTTTTTTCTGTTAAAAAGTTTTGCAGAGTTTAAGACGCGTGCTATGCTCTGACCTAAATTTACAAAAAAATCATTTAACTTATTAGGAACGTCCCATTTTGTATATTAATGCTTCACTCGTAATAAGAAGTATTGTAATCGAGAAAAAATCACCGTCCAATATATTTTTCAGAACTTTACGTTTCAGGGTCGCTAGAGAAAATGTGTTTTCCCAATTTCATCGGTCTGTCTGTTTGCCTCATAGCTAAAAAAACAACTTATCCGATTGACTTCAAATTATGGTCAAAAATTAAGGGTCATATGGGGATGAAATGGTAACTTTTTGGTAAAAATCCAGTATGGCGAAACAAAATGGCGACCTAGTGAATTGTTAAAAAAATTATTATTAAAAAAGTACTTATCCAATTTACCTCAAATTTTGCACAAAAATGAAGTATTATGTAGGTATCACCTGGTTAAATTTTGGTATGAATCGAAGATGGTGAAACAAAATGGCAGTTTAATGAAATATTTAAAAATTCAGCCTGAAAAAACTACTTAATAGATTGATTTCAAATGTTGTGTAAGAATTAAAAAATTGTGGTAAAGAGATGAACCGGTAAAACTGTGGTACGAATTCAAGATTGCGAAACAAAATTGCGGCCAAATGAAATGTTTGTAATCGTAAAAAAAATTGCAAGTATGTAACTTTACGTTGTAGTGTCCGTAAATGCTAAAAAAATATGTTTTTTCATTTCGATTGGTCTGTCTGTCAGTTCGGGGCATAGCTAAAAACCAGTTGCCTGATTAATTTCAAATTTTGGTCCAAAATTAAGGGTTATGTAGGGATGACCTGGTAATATTTTAGTAAAAATCCAATATTGCGGAACAAAATGGCGGCCTAGTGAAATGCTGAAAAAATTATTACTAAAAAAGAAAGTATCCAACTTACCTCAAATTTTGCACAAAAATCAAGTGTTACATAGAAATCAACCTGTAATATTTTGGTACGAATCCAAGGCGGCAAAACAAAATGACGGCTTGAAGAATTATTTAAAAAATCAGTCTTTAAAAGTACTTTTTAAATAATTTCAAATTTTGGACCAGCGTTAAGTATGATATAGAGATAAACTGGTAAAATTGTGGTACGAATTCAAAGTCGCAAAACAAAATGGTGGCCAAATAAAAAACTCATCTTATTCAATTGACTTCAAATCTTGCATCAAAATTAAATGTAATACACGTATTAACTGATACGAATTCTACATACGCTACAAAATGGCGGTTAAAAAGATAAAAGATTCAATGTATTTTAAATCATGCTCAAAAATTAAGTGTGGCGTAGGTTGAAACTCGTAAAATATTGGTTCGACTTCAATATGATGAAAAAAAATGGCACCCAATTAAAATGTTTAAAAAGACAGTATAATAAATTATTATGTGCGGAACTAAACTGGGTTACGCCTTACTATTTGTAATAAAAGGAGAGATTCGTAAAGCTGTAAGTTCCGGTTAAAGGGAATTTACCGATCTTTTTCTTGTTAGGGTTATTTACAATAATAGGTTCTATATTTTTTTTGTATTATTTAGTTCCTCATTAATAGTTTTTTCCACATTTTTAGGATTATTTTTATTTTCAGAAAATTTACTAAAAAGAGTATCTTTCTTGTGTTTTTAATTAAATTTATCTTTTAAAACTATATTTTTTAGTTTGTCTCAAATCCGGATTGAATTTTAACAAACCGCAAGTAAGTCAAGGTTTTATTTTTCTTTCACTTGAAGGTATATTCATTAGTACATGACATTGACAGCTTTAGTAAAACAGTTTTATGTAATTGTAATTTTTGAGAGCACCCGGTATATTTGTTTTCGTTTCAAACCGACGACGCCAGAACGTCTAGGACTCCAGAAATCTAAACATGTGGTCTCGCTGGTCATAATTCTTTTCATACGTGCTCCTTCTGGCATTTAGGATCATTATGAAACGAAATCTTCCGTCTTGCAAGACAATTAACGAAGAATTTTCACAGATTTCGAAGAAACCATTTCTCATTTTTATGGCTATTTATCGGTAATATGAGATTATTAGTTTGGGTTTGTTATTGTTTTAAGCAAAAAACGGAAGTGTTTTCTATAAGGGCAGGACGAGTTTGGTGATGAATAAACCATTCGTGACGGAAGTTGGTCATATATTTTTTAACGAATGTACCCAGTTTTCTTGAAAACACAAGTAAATTATACAGCGTGTTCGAGAATTTAACTGGCAACATTCTAGTGTTACTTCTCATTGCCAAATTATATTAAGGAAGCTACAAGCCAAGGTATCAAAACAAACCCCTACCATTACCAAAATTATTCCTTTCGATCTTTTTATACAACATTATTTTGGCACTAGCATATTTAGCATAAATCTTTTTAATTAGTTTAATTTTTAAACTAAACTGCTGGACAGGGCACACGGGACAAGTGAATTTTTAGGTAAAATTTAAATTGGAATCTTTTTAAAACGAGAGGAAAAAAGCGAGCGGCTTCGAGCCATGCCTTGCAAATTTTATTGCGTATTAGCGATTTTACAGCGCAAAACTTATTAAGCTAAATAGTTATATATTCAGGGTGTTAAACAAAATCGTGTAAAGTTCTAATTACTAGATTAACTCAATCCTAGCTGAAATTAAAAACAGGTTTTTATAAAATTTTTAATATTTTTGAAATATGACTTTTTTTAATTAGACTTTTTTTATTTATTATGCTGTAACTTTTTATTAGTCGTTTAATGTAAAGTTTTCATGCTAGAGGGCCCTTAAGTCTAACTATTTTTAGATTATTATTATATTAATATTGAAAGGGTAGCGATCCTAAGAATCATGTATACATAGTGTTTTAATGAATGGTTAAAAGTGAAGAACGTCATTTTTTGCCTTATTTTACGATTAAAAGTTCATATACACATGTGTCTACAATGCCTTCGTTTTTGAGATACAAAGTGTCAAAATTTTATTTTATAAAGTTTTTTCTGGATTTCTTACATTTCTAGAGATACATCATTAAAATTTGACACATACTAGCAATATGTCTACGAAATCGCTAAATTCATTTTACATTTTTTATTTAGAAAATAGGATTCCTTCTTTTGTTTTCTTACTTCTTGGTTTCTTATTTTAATCCGATCTTTTGAACCGTTTAGACGTTAAATAGCAAATACTAAGACTCTACACATTTAAAATGTTATGTTATTTTTTTCTGTTTTTATTTTGATTACTAAAAATGCTGGATTAGTTTTTATTAGTTTAGTTAAACAAGTGTTCGAAAAACCTTAGTTTTTGAGATAAATGGTGTTAACGTTTAATTTTTTTTTAGTTTTTTTTTTAATTTTGACACCCTGTACCTCAAAAACTAAAGCCTATCGAATACATGTTTATATGAACTTTTAGATCTACAATGAGCGAAATTAGATTCTAATTACAACTAAAATAATCTCCCCATTTAAAAATATTAGTTGCGTGGCAGCCACGCATATAAGACTTGAAACACAGATAGAGTGATAGAAAATGTGTAGGGTACATAAAAATGTTTAATTGACTGTCAATACCTAAATATAAGCATTCTGGTAAACTACTTGAACGATAAAATAAAATATTTAATAATCCACTTGAATGATAAACATAAACAATAATGCTAATTCTAAAATACACTAATTAATTCAAAGAAGCAGACTTTATCAATTATGATGCTTTTTACCTACACGGTCTGGAATTCAATCCTCTCGACTGTCATATCATTATGAGCGTTAATATCTTATTTATGATCCTGACAACACATCCTGGTGATATCTATAGACAAAGAAATATTCCCGATGCACAGGGCTGGTTTTGGTGGTCATGGGGCCCCAAGCGGATTTTTTTTCGAGTCTCCTCCCGTGCATTGTCAGGGTGTAGATTTTCTAATTATCTTAAAGAAACAGCAATTTACTTATAATATAACTTTATTAAATATTTTTGAATAATGGACTAAAAATTTAAACAGTTTATAGAGAGCAAATACATATTTTAAAAACAAAACAGAACAAAATAAATTGTAACGAAACATAAACAAAATATTTAAAAAAATCTTGACTGATAGTAGTTCTTAAATAGTTTTTTATCCTTTTTAAGGTCGGAAATGAATGTTTCCCGCTAGCATTGGAAATCGGCAAAGTAACATAAATTTCGAGTAAAGTGAGAACGTTAGGGAAAATTGATTTTAGTGTTTGTAAGAGTTCAAACTTTTGAAAGATTTCGGTTTTACTCATTATATCACATAGTATTCGAAAATGAGTAATTTCCTCTGTTAAAACAACTACTACATCTGAGGTATATGTAATTTTCAAGATGTTGACAGACTCTTCAAATGTAAAATCATCAACACCGCTAAAAAACACTTAAAATGATAGTGTGAAAACTTTTGATTCGTCTTTCAAGATCTTGAATAATAGAGTCACAGGTTGTATTATAGGTTTCAAGCTTAAATTTTTCTTTGCCTCCTAGGTAAACTTCATTTTCCTTTGATTCATCAAAAAATGCTTTTCTTTTCCTCGATCTAGTTTCTACGTCATTATAGGTAGCGTCAGCTACTAAACTCGCTGCCTCTTTTTCAATATCCTCAAAGTTACCATAAAGTGTTTGCACAAATGATACTAGTGACTTTAGTAATTCGACGCTAGTAGATAAATGTAGTGATGGATCGTGTAAAGCTTTACTTGTATCATTGACCCTTTCCAAGATTTTTAACTATATGATAGACTACAATGCAGTTTTGAACTTTTGCATTTTTTGCAAAGTGTCGAGGCTTCATTTTTTGTTATTGGCTTTTCATCTTTGTCATTAGCAAAGTCAGAAAAAATGTTTCGAATGTCTTTATAATTTAGCTTAAAAGCAGCAATTGCATCAGCCCGGGCTGACTATCTAGTATCACTAAGACGTTTGAGCGAAATTTTATAGCGATTTAATAGAATAGACCAACGATGGGTAGATGAGGAAAAAAATATGTATATTTGTTGAACTAACTAACAAAAGTAATTGGAAGCCTGGAGACAAGATTCACTTGAAACATTTACTACCAATTTTAAAGAGTGACTTGCACAAGGTATGTATACAGCAGTTGGAGATAAACGCTTTATTCTAGATTGCAACCCATTATACTTTCCGGACATATTGGTGGCATTATCGTAAGATCATCCACGACAGTTTTCAATTTTTAAACCCAAAACTTTTAATTTGTTTAAAACAACATCTTCCAGATGCTCTGCAGTATGTTTTTCTATTTTAATAAATCCCAAAAACCTTGCCACAACTTGATCATCATATACGTAACTTAAAATAAAAGTTATTTGATCATAGTGACCGATGTCAGGTGTGGAATCAACTATAAGTGAATAATACTTTGCAGATTTAATCTCACTTACAAATAATTCAATTAATTTCTTTTCAAAAATGCCCAAAAATTCGTTACATATTTCGTGCGATAAATAACTAACTGTTCCTTTTCCTTTGTTTGCATACTTTCTTAAAGGTTCAGCTAAAAACGAATCAAATTCGGCAAGGTAAACTAAACAGCTCAAATAGTTTCCCCTATGTGGACCATTTATATTTTCGTCACTTCCCCGAAAAGCTAGTCCCTACACGGCCAAAAATTTTATCGTAGCTACTATTTGCTTTATTCCTCCAGTACTCGCACTCTTTTTGAATTTCATGTTTTAATGCTTTGTCAACTGTGTTTGTAACTGATAACCTGCTAGTTAATATGCACATAGATTGAATATAATTTTTAGACTGTTCATGTAGCTTGACGGCCATAAAAATATTTCTTCAATCGCTATACCCAAATTTAGAATTTGAAGAGCTTATTTCTTGGAAAAAAGTATACATGGAAAGCAAAACACGGATTTAATTTTCCCTCATAAATTAACCCCACCCTTTTTTGTTTACCTCCTTTAGATTTTGTTCGATAAAAAATAGATTCATTTAGATTTCTGAAATACATTTGACCGTTGTCGTTATACATTTTTTTGTATTTTCTATGGGATCGCTTGTGGGTAAGTTAATGAATAAATACCCCCTCTTATCTGTTTTTAAATCTGGCCACTCGGAAATCGTTACCTTTTTATTATAATCTTCAATTTCAATATCACAGTTTTTATCATCATTTTTTATCACAGAATTATTAACATAAAAATCATAATCAGTATTCTGGTTATCACCATAATCAGCTTGTGATAGGGAATTTATGTTGCAAGTACTTGTACCTTTACTTTGTAATAATAGTGGTTCACTTAAGTCAATTCCTTCCTGAGTGTCGTCATTTAGTGTTTGTGCCTCTGCGCCTGAGTTTACTCTGTCTTCAACTTTATTTTCTACCACCGGTGACGCAGCAAAGTATCTGGCGATTTTGTTAGATTTCTGTACAGCTTCTTCTTGAAGCCTAGCTATTTTTCTTTTTTCTGCTCCTGATAAATGTTTGGATCCACTTATTGTGACAGAGGTGACCTAGAAATTATATTTTACAAAATGTCATTTATTTAGATAATTTAATTTAAAACTAGCACAATTATTTATTTATTATTTTAAGAAGAAAAATAAAATAAAACAAAATTATTTTGTTTATAAGAATTTTTTACACCTAATTTTAAAGATAATCGGCAACGCCGCTCGCTTCATTTACTGCTCGACCCATTGGCAAAACCGCAACATTTAATGAACGTTAAAAAATGCGAATGGCGAAAAATTCTAAAATTAAAAAAAAAGTTTAAAATGCCTTTCAAGATTTGGAACAAATTGTTTTCTCAGTGTAGATTTCATTGAAATTCTCTCAGTGTACCATATAGAAAACCTCAATGTGACGTCGAATATTTGTTATTACCCATACAATTAACACTTTTTGGACGTTTTTTGCGCTAATTTGTTTTACTTAATTAGGCGTGTGTATATGTTTGCAGATTTTTAGAAAATATACAAATAGCAGAAAAAAAAACAAACATTTCACATTTACTTAGCTATTTTGTGTAGATCTAATTCTTGGTTAACAAATATATTAAATACACACTCATTTTGACTGTAAACACCGTAAAAAAGAATAACTGACTGAATAGTGAGAATTTTGGAGGGAGGGTGGATTATTTAATGAGTTGCAGGTTGCAGGGAGACAGGCATAGTGGTGGTTTTAGATTAGGATGGGGCAGGCACGATTCACTCCTAATAATTATGATCGTAGTAGGGATGGGCTATTGCTATTATACCTAGTTATTCAATGCATTAATAGAGGGAATTGACGCTAACGACAAATGGTCTTTTAAATTAATTAAAATATTTTACATTATTTTTGTAATAATGTTTTACAGTTTTTCTTATTATTTTGAATTTTATATTTGTTACTTCCATTTTTTTATTGAGCTGGGAATACGGACCCCTATGAAGCCCTGCCCTCCAAGCGGTCGCTTATTCCGCTTTATGGATAAATCGGCGCTGCCGATGCATTTTTTACCCGTTGATGAGCAATCACCTCGACTCATCCAACTTTCTGCAAAGAAGTCGCATTTCTTAAAGTACAGGAGTAAGCATATAGCGGAATAGCGCCATTTAAAACGATTTTGCACGTTGTTACATTGAACAATATATGCGTTCAGCATTTTGTGAGGACGATAAAGTATATATGTTAGCATTATATATACATATAAGACATGTTATTATGCGATGATGTTTCGTAATATGCAGTGGACCTAGTGGCTATTTGTTAAAATTAACTTTTACAATGACACTCGTATATATAGAACTAAAACGGATGAAATAAACTTAAAAAAAAATAAAACTGACTTTAAGGAAATACACTAAAAAGTGAAAAATAATATTTTATTTCATTTGAAAAATTTTACCACGTGAAGTTCGCGCCAAACTAATAAAGAGAGTAAGACATTATACTCGCGGCATTAGACATCAAAACTCAAAACACTTAGTACACATATATATATATATATATATATATATATATATATATATATATTGTTGCTAGCTAATTAAGAATAAGTATGACGCCGACTTTACAGAATAAAATTTTCCAGATGAAATAAAAAATTATTTTTCACTATTTAGTGCTTTTTTTACGTAGGTTTTACTTTTTTTTAGAGTTTTGCGTCTAATTAGAAATTTTGTTATATTTCTGCAAAGTTTAACGTTTTTAAGCATAAAGCTTACCTAAACTAAAAACCTTTTATACAAGGTACCCTAAACCTAAACAAGACAGCAAAATTTCCAGTATTTTATTTGTTCCGAATGATTTTATATAAATCGACATAACCCTATATTTTTAAAATCTAAGTAAGCTTTAGCCAAGTATGGGTAAAAATAGAATGCACTATTTTAAAAAATGCAAGTGTTTTTTGAGACACCCTGTGTTTTGTGAATAGTTAGCTTTAGATTTCATTTCAAAAATTCTTTAAAGAAGATAATGTGAATTATAAATGAATTGAGCTAAGGTAAATATATATATATATATATATATATATATATATATATATATATATATATATATATATATCTCTTTGAATACAGCCAAACATTAAAAAGTTTTAATGGGAAGATTATTTTAAAAGCGCACTGCTGCATTTATTTTTCTAAATGATCCTCAGGACACTAAAATGCCAGAAAAGAAAAACATATTTGTGGGTTACAACATCAGTTAAAACTAAACAATTAAAACATTTTTAAGAGTCAAAATAAAAAAACAAACAGAAAATTTACAGAAATTGTTACAGAAACGACCCGATAAGGTCAGTTTTATCAAAATGCGATATACCTATAGGAGAGTCGTAACACAACTTATTAATACAAAATTAATTGTTATACTTACAATTAAGTTTTACTTTTGGTGTCAAATAAATTGCTAAACTGGTACAGGTGACGGTCTACATCATACGCGGAAGCCAATCTTAAAAGAGGGTCATAGTTCGGCGAGCACAAGTTACGGTGAATCTCTCCGAGCTGATTCAGTGTTCAGATCTGGAGTAAAGATCGCTGAAGATGCCTCATGCAATCGAAGGCGAAACATCGTATAGTAATTCCAATTTGACGCGGTCTAATTCCAAGAATTACGATTTGTTTATTCAAAAATGAAAAAAAAATATAAACTTGTTTAGTAAATATTTGAAATAGCATTAATATCTACACATCAGAGCAACATTCAAATACACAAATAAATTATTTCTCTTAGCCGAATTAAATAAATTATTTTTTAGTACTTCAGATCCATTTTTAAGCTAACGTGAAATGAAGTACTTTTTTTAGGCGTTCATGGACCCCTGAGTCAGTGTTATTTCATAAAATTTGTATAAAGTTAAGACCTCTTCGTTTTAGTTGAAATTTGTATGCTATCCTTACCTTAGTTTAGTTCAATCTTTGTATCGACGTAAATCTAATAATTTCATGTACATTTTTCAAGGTAAGGTGTTAAAAAACCCCCTAGAAGCAACTTCTGTATACACCACTGGTGTGTAAGAAAAATATTATATAATGCACCTCTTTTTGTTGCTTGCTCAAAATGAAAAATAATTTTTGTGTCGCTTTACTATTTAAAAGAACATAAAGGCAACAATTTGAACATACAAATTAAATAAATATTTACTATTTTGATTTTGACGTTTGAAAAGTGCATCCGATTGTTATAAGGGCTTTGGGTATCCCCCAATGCAATGCAATAAAAGTGAAAACACTGAAAAAACAATTTTAGCATATTTTTCGGAAATGACTAGGTTTTGGAATCCAAATACCCTTTGGTCTCAATATTTCATGGTAAAAAGTGTACTTAACATTAAGCAAGATTTAGACATCAGTAAATATTACAAATCACTGACTACGTCAAGAAATAAAATGTAGCGAAAATCTTTACTCAAAAAAACGTCACGAAATCAACAACAGAAGCACCCGGCGAGGTCTATCTTCTGTTTAAGTTAGTAACCATTTTGGGCTAGCTGGTTCTTGCCGACGTGATGAATTAACCAAACTTATCGTTGATGACATTGACGATAAACAAGACCTCATAATGGTTACTATGCAGGACTCGAAAATCCACTCCTCCTGATCATTTGTTATTTCTAATGAAATTAATAACGGCAGTTATTTAAATCGGTATATGAAATATGTCAGCTTACGCTCAAAATAAATTCCAGACAGCCGATTTGATTAAAATACAAAAATGGAAAATGCAATACCCAATGTGTTGGATTTAATACCATAGAAAAAATTCCCTCCGACACTGCACTCAGAGCTCAAAAATTGCGAGTTATACACGGGCCACAGCTTTAGGCGATCATCTGCTACTTTACTGGCCAATATTGGTGAAGAAATTACCAATACCAAACGCTCCTAGGATGGAAATCCAAACCTACTACAGAAGGATATTTAGAAAAATCTGTCAATCTGAAAAAAAACATGTCTAACAAAATTCTCAATCTAAATGTTTCAACCGCTATTCAATCAACTTCCAGCTACAGTTTAGAAACATCCACCTCGTCAAATATTACACCGTTTCCCATCAGCCGCTCGAATGTTACCTCGACATTTTTTCTTTGGCTTCAACATCCGCAATCAATTAACATAATGCAACAAATTGTTCTTTCACCATAAATATAAATAATAAATAAAAATTGTCTATATATTGTAATCGTTGGAAAATTCCGTTGTTCAATAAATATTTTTTTTTTTAATTATGCATGTTTAATTTTAAAAGGCTTGTAGGAAAAATTTTGATCCTAACACGTGCGAAAAACATTTTCGCGCGGTTGACCGCTTGTCGCGTGCGAAAAGATGGCTCTTTCCGCACTTGTTAGGATAATAACTATTTCTTAAAATCCATGTTCTCTCATAAGTATAATAATATGTTCCAAGTCTTCCCCTAAAAACAAAGAGCTTTAATGCTTTATTCTTTTTTTATATTACCTATAATATGATTAAAAATAATTTGTAATTTTGGGGATCAGTTAATTAAGCTTTTTTGCGTCTATGCAATATTTCAGATGTGCGTTTGATATTTTTAGCTACTACTATTCACAGGTAATATGCGCGTTATTACACCGTTCCGCCTTTTTTAAAAATTTATATAGTCATATTGGCCGCACTTCAACAAACATTATACTTCCTCTTGACCAACAGCAAGCAGCTATTGAATCGGTCGCCTACTGGTCATTGTTTATAAAACATACACCTATGATTTAAGATAGAAAATATACGAGAGTATCGTTCATTAGTAGTGGATGTTACGTGTTACGATTTTTATTTTTGCTTATATGTTTACTACCAGTTCTATATTGCCTCTCACAACTTGCATGGAATCATGATTCAGTACTGCAACATGTATCTGTTTAAACTGTTTTACTAAAATTTCAAAACCTTATTTAAGTTTCATCATTGGGCAGAAATAGAGAAAAATATTATGTTATATTATATATAATCCTAGAAGAAACACATGCGGAAGAATGTGCGTCAGAAATGTTTAGGAATTGATTTGTAAAAGGATTTTAATAAGGCTTTGGAATTATCTCACAAATTTTTTTGAACTTTACAATTTATTCCTGGCAATAGCAAAGGGTTATTGTATCCCTAAATCCTATGAAACTTCATGCATCTTTTAGAGCTCCTGTAAAATATACGTTTCTTATTAGAGCCAGTTTTTTATAACATCAAAAATTAATCTACGAAGACATCTCGGATTTCCACATTTCTTTTATGACATAACGATATAAGAGATATTTTTGAACTAATAAATCTGAATTTGAAGACAATATTCTTGCGGGTTCAAAGCGGACAGCCTTCACCGCCCCCATTAGTCCGTCACTGAAACCAGTTTTTTATTCTGCTTCGAACAAGAGTGCATTTTTCAAGTAAAATTGTCCAGCCTTTTGAAATACGGCATAAAAATGAAAGAGAATTTTGGAATGTTATTACCAAAATAATTTCCCATTCTAATTAAAACAATCCCTTAGGATTTTCTAATAACTTTTTTTTTCTTCTTACTTTATTTAAATAAAAACCCTTTTTATTGTTTATTATTGTTATAGTTTCCTTAATATGCATTTTTGGACCTATTTTCATAAGCATAAGAACTTTTCTACCCGACTGCGCATACAAAGGAGGGGAATGTGTTTAACAGTAATGTATGTATGTATGCTTAAAAAACTCAAAATTGGGAATATACTCCGCAATTTTATCCATAATAAAAAAATATCTATTTATATCAAATTAAAGGGCTCACTAAAATGATTTTAAATATATATATATATATATATATATATATATATATATATATATATATATATATATATATATATATATATATATATATATATATATATATATATATATATATATATATATATATATATATATATATATATACATCCTATTATGGTATACAGGGTATCACAAATATAATCAATTATTTTACGTTAAGCCCAGCATCATATAACAGTTGATCTTGCTTAGGAGAAAGAAGTAGATATATCAGACAAACCTCTAAGTTTCTTCTAGGACTGAAACAAAATTAGTCCGATCTGTGCTGAGGTTGAATTTCAAAAGTTATATTTTGTAACCCAAGAAGCAATAAACTTACTATAAAACAATTTTCACAAACATAAATAGTGAATATCCCGAGCTCGCCGAATCGACTATTTACCAATTTATTGGCAACATCGGATTTCTACGGCTCGCGCATGGAAAGTCCCGAGCCATAGGGGAATTCCCGGTTGACATAAATATCGTATTATTTGTTAAAGCAAGAAGCAAGAACGTGAGTGTTGCAATGCGTTACTAGAGAATATTTATTATACAATATACGTGGTATAAAATATATTTTCTAAGATTTGGAAGTTTATTTTTGATTTTTTGATAGTGTCGATCGTTATAGTGAGTTTTAAAAACATTGTTTGAAAGTATTGCATTTCTAAAGGAAAAAATATTTACCAGTGCATGTATTGCAGTAAAACGTTTTTTAAAAATGCGTCCAGGATGAAGGCACATTTAAGTAAAGTTTATAAAGACTGTCCTAAGCAAATTAAAAGAAAATGTATGCAGCGTGATGAAGAAGGAAATGCCTCATCAAGCGACAACGAATGTGTATTGTTGAATGAAAGCATTTTGAGTGATACTGATAATTCTGCTATTATTGCCTCTGAATCAGGGCAGCCAGTGCCAGAGATATTACCACCACAACCGTCAAGCTCAAGTCCTACAGCTACTTGTAGTACTATTAGCAGTTCCAGTATTGACATTGATCTCGAAATGCCGCCTCCATCTACTTCCAATGTTGTAATTGAAACCATTAAACCTTAAACCATATATATATATATATATATATATATATATATATATATATATATATATATATATAATAAAAGTATCTATACACTTCTAAAAGTTCTTTTAAATATTTATGAAATAAAAAGCAGAATTAGAATTTCACTAACTTAAAAAAGATGTGAGAAAAACAAACACTAAACCTGTACCTTTCTTACATGAGAAAATCGAAAACCAACTAGTTGGTGCAATATACGCCAGTTACTGTCCGTTATCCACCCTTGAGAACGCCGAATGGGTTAAGCTCTTCAAGATGATTCGTCCAAGTTTTGTACTACCAACCAGATATAAACTGTCGAATACAAAGTTGGATGCAGAGTTCAATAAAGTAAAGGAGAAAGTTGAAACTACAACCAAAGAAAGTAAGATTCGAGGTCTACAGAGCGACGGCTGGAGCCAGATACGAAACAAAGGAGTTATAAATTGTATAATCACTACACCATCGCCGCTACTGGAAGGTTCTATCGAAACTAAGTTGCAAAGGCACACTGCATAGTATATAGCTGAAGAAATGGAGAAGATAATTGAAAAATGTGGACGAAACAAATTCTTACGGTAGGTTTCAGATAATGCAAAAAGTATGCAACTTGCTGGAATCATACTAAAGGAAATATGTAATATCATTCCATTCTTTTCTCATGGTGTCAATTTGTTATGTAATGATTTGCTTAAAATCACTACTATATCGACTCTAATCGATAAAGTTACAGATATTTCAAGAGAGATGAAGAAAAAATAAGCTCTGTATGAACTTTTACGAACAAAACAAACAAAAATGTAGAGCCAAATGCAGGTGCATTACAACTGCCTGTAAAAACTCGCTGGTCTTCAATTTTGATCAGTTTAAAAAGTGTATAACAGTACTAGACTCAGTTTACAAGGAGTTGCAGTTAGCCAGGAAGCAACACATATGACTGATAAATAATATGTTAAGCAGTGGATGAGGATGTTTTTTGGGGTCAAATTTCTAACCTAATTAATATTTTTGAACCTATTTGCAAATGGTTAGAAATTGTATAAGGAGATTATGGCACTATTCAGTTTTGCTGTGAAAGCATTTCGTGGCATTAAATGGGTAATTCAGAAAAACCTTGCATAGTCCCAATTAACGACAAAGAAAAATCTTAATTTTTGGAGTTTGTTGACAAAAGAGAAACATTTCTTATTAAGCCCATATATTATGCTGCAGAATTACTAAATCCAAAATCACAAGGTTCTGAACTTGATGAAATATAAAATCTTTCAGCTATAGAGTGCATATTTAATATATCAGAAAATAAACTAAATACAAAGGAGCAAGAAACAATTGATGAAATAGCGAATTATCGTTGTAGAAGCGGCTAATTATTTGGAAATAATTTTATATGGAAAAGTAGTTTTGATAACCCAGTCTCATGTTGGCAAGGACTTTGTTCTTCATCTTCATTATCACAAATAGCGTCACGAATTTTGATGATGTCGGCATCTTCGGCAGCCACGGAACGCAGTTTGAGCGTTTATAGTCATATTCATTCGAAAAAGAAAAACAGACTTAAGTATCCCGCAATGAAAACTTGCTGAAGAAAATAGAAAAGGGCGATAGGTCAATTTTTATTTCCGAT